>PVLA01010096.1:35539-67436 GCA_004027455.1 Hydrochoerus hydrochaeris | reverse complement strand
ACGAGTGCATCCTGGAGACTGAACAGCACACGTCTTCCCCCGCACCCCTGGAGCCAGGAAGCGACGCTCGACGTAAGGACCAGAGCTCCCCCAAAGGGAACCGCAGCCACCCTCACCAACGAGCTCCTCCCGAACTCCTCTGATGAAAATGATGAAGCTAGTCGCGACGAGATCCTCCAGGAGAACCAATGACTCCAAACAGCAACACTTAGAAAAACCCATAATGCCTAGCTTCTCCTTCTCCACATCTCTATTTATGCTGGCAACATTTCTCAGGTGGAACATCTACACTCAGCACCGTGCTGATTTAATTCAGCTGTGTTAATTTGATCACCAGTTTTTAATCCGTAACAATAGTGGACAAGATAGAGAAACAACTTAGATAATATCCTGAACTTCCATAAAGCCAAATTTGGCCAATATACTTTATTGGTTTTGTTTAAATCTCAAATTTTTTTTTTACAACTTCTCTGCTATGTGTTTTCTTCAAAGGTGTGAACTTCACACTAAAAACCAAGCTGGCAACCACCATTCCACATTTGTCTGTATGATTTTAATTGCTGTAAGTACTCCATATAAATGGAGTTCTATGGCACTTGTCCTTCTGTGACTGTCTTGTTTCACTTGGCAAAATGTCTTGAGGTTTCATCCATGGAATTTTTACAACTGATAAAATATTGTAAAGGAATCTACAGGTCTTACTCAGATTTCATGTGAGGAGCCTATGTCAGGATGTTCTTCCTTTGTAAGCTGGACCACATTTGACTGCATGGATAGACCACATTTTATTTAGCTGTTCATCACACTTGGGTCCCTTCCCCCTTTGACTATTGTAAGTAACTCTGGTATGATCAAGTGTGTACAAATATCTCTGCTAGGTCCTGCTTTCAGTTCACTTAGGCATAGGCCCAGAAGTGAAACTGTGGAATTATTTTTGATGACTAAGTATTTTGGAGAAGGGTACTTTGAGACTATGTAAATAATCTGTTACTCTTGTCACACTTTCATGCTTTTGCCTACTAGCTTTAGCATCTATTGATTCCTACCTGAATCAATTATTCTAATGGTTGCCAAACGGCTCTTTTCTAATTCCATCATTCTTTCCGTATCTATTGGTTGTCATTTTATTGTAGGGAAGAGATTTCCCCCTCTCCCTGGCTTACTTATGAACATAAACTCATTTCATTCAGTAGATTAGAAGCCTGTACTCCGGGGTGTGAAGAGGCCTTAAGCAAACCACTGTGCAATCGGGAGTGCAGCCTGATTTCTACAAATTGAGATCCCTTTCCTTACCCACACATTCCTTTTATCAAAGTGGAAAGAAACCCTATTCCCCACGAGAAGCAGCGAGCGCACTACATTTCCCAGAGGGCCCCGGGACCTACGTCAACAGCTCGCGCGGCGTATTGCTCTCAGCGCCGGCTCGGGAGCGCCAGTGGTTGTGGTGGCAACATGGCGGACGTGCTGAGTGTCGGAGTGAACCTGGAGGCCTTCGCTCAGGCTATCAGTGCCATCCAGGCGCTGCGCTCCAGCGTGAGCAGGGTGTTCGACTGCCTGAAGGATGGCATGCGGAACAAGGAGACGCTGGAGGGCCGGGAGAAGGCCTTCATTGCGCAATTCCAGGACAACTTGCATTCGGTTAACCGGGACCTCAAGTAGGTACCGGCTGAGGGGCTGGAGTCGAGGACCCGCCCTGCTCCCACGGTGCTGCAGCCCCGCGCGAGGCGTCCCGGCCAGAGTGCCCCGCCTTTCCCTGGCTCTCCGTAATGTTGCCGTCCTCTTCCAGTCTCTGCCACCCCTCGGGGACACCTCGTCCCCCAGCCCCGCTTCCCCTCTCCGTTCTCTCGGCCTCTTAGTCCTGGCTGGCTCCCCTGCTCACCGTCCCCGCTGGCGTCGTCCCACTGCCGACGAGGACGCGTGCTCTTGCCAGGAACTTCCACTTCGCGGAGCCCAGCAGGTTTCTCACCTGTGGACTCTGTGGGCCCCGTCGTGTGTGGTCGGACTGCACTATGTACTGACAGCCCGCACTGGTGCAGACCAGGGCCCCGGATCTGATTGGCCCGGGTGCCCGCCCCTCAACCTGGAATTCATTAGTTCCACCTCGTCTGGCTTCCAAACACCAAAGAACTGGCCTCGATCTAGCTTTCTCCCTTCTTCCCCCCACTGAAGCCACTTGCTCAGTATTGTCACTTCACTTTCAGTGCTTTCCTTCAGGTCCTCTCAGTAGAGACCTAGAAGAGTCTGTTAACCAAAATAAGCACTTATGCTTTAATCTCCTTTCCTAGTTCTTAGTTGGTGATCCATGAAAGGTCTGGATTGTGCATTTCCTTCTGTCTTCCAGATCACCGTCATTAACTTCTATTTCATAAGTATTGTTGTAGGACTTAAATAAGAGTATGGAAAAGCCTAGCACATGATCGATACTTCTTGATTACCTCAGTCCTGCATTTGTGTTCCCTTCCTTAGGAGAGTTGGTCCTACACAGGGAGGTTCGAATTTCAGGAATTTTGCTTTTATTTCTCCGACCTGAGCTTAGTAGGGCAGGGTATTTGGTGAGCTACTCATCCTATGATTTTAGAGCTGGGGTTGGGTCTGCCAGGCTAGTGCTGTACCACCGAGCTACACCCTTAGCCCAATTATTTTTGCAACTTGGTCTCCTTAGTAACCAGGTGAAAAGAAGAGGTAGGATGGCAGAGGTGGTGGTGACCAAAGAATCCCTCCTCAGTTCCTACATCCACCAGCCATCTGCGGGTGCAGTGCCAAGCACCAGTTAGTACTTTCCCTACCTGAGGAGCCACAGTGCTTGTTTCTTCATTTGCATGTCCATTTTCTCTGTGATTTGCTTCAGTCTCTGTCTCTGTCTCTCTTTTTTCTTTTGGTACTAGGAATCAAACTCTGCAGCTTGTGCTTGCCAGGCAGGTGCTGTGCCACTGTGCTATATCCTTGGTCTGCTTCTCTTTTTGATGTTCAGGGTGTCAAAACCCTTCACCATTTTAGAAACTTTAAAAATAATGACCCTACCCGCTTTGCCTTCTTCATCTCTGTACGGTAGCGGTGAGAAGATGGCTGAAGATTGCAGAAAGAATGTAGCAAGTGCTGCTATTCCGAAAGAGCCTTGTTGGCACTTGGGAACCGGCCCCTCAGAATGTGCCTCAGGAATGTGCTTTTGCTGTTGGCTCACTTTCCTAAGCTTCTCCAGAGTTTCGCTGCTAGACTGAAGTGTTTGTTTGACACAACCCCCTCTGTGGTGTCTTCGCATTCCATTTGTTTATTTTATCTCTTCTTTGTTTTGCTAAGTTTTACCATCTGTGAAGCATCGTGTACAAAGTCTACCCCTATGTGGATGATAAATAATCATCATTTATTCAGGTACTTGCTGTTCTGCCAAATGCAGTGATCCCCACGTGGGTCTGAAAGCCCTTCATGAGAGACAGTGTTGTGCCACACTGCGGGATCGGGATCTCAGAAAGTCTCCTCCCCTGCAGAGACTAATTCGAATGGTTAAATCCTGATTTTAGGATCTTACTGATTCTTGGTACCCTTAATTTTTCCCCCTCCTTTGGAACAGCACCAGAGAGTTCTGTTTTACATTGAGATTAAACTCCGAGTTATCTTGGTTGTTCCTGGTCTTTTTTTTAAACCATTCTCAAGATATTTTCTTTTTAAGGCACTTCTGATGGGTGCTTTGAAGAGCAGCCACCCACCGGTGTAGTTGACAAGCTGCAGTTTTAAACAGACTCAGGTTTCTTTGTGTGTTTTTCAGTGAGCTGGAGCGTCTGAGCAACTTGGTAGGCAAGCCGTCTGAGAACCATCCTCTCCACAACAGTGGGCTGCTGAGCCTGGATCCCGTGCAAGACAAAACTCCTCTCTATAGTCAGCTCCTGCAGGCGTATAAATGGTCCAACAAGGTAAGGGAGCGTCAGAGATGGGCGAATAGAGCAAAACCATGTTTGCTTATTTCCCATACATGTAGTAAGAGGAGGTCAGTTTTTATTTCTCTCAAAAGTCATTCATTTATTCACTCATTCTTTCTTCCTTTGCAGTACTGGGAATCAAATCAGGGCCCGTGCGTGCTAGCCCAGCACCTTGCTGTTGAGCTACATCCTCAGCCCCTTTCTTTTTTTTTGTACCTGGGATCGAACTCACGACCTCGCGCTTGCAAAGCGCTGAGCTAAATCCCCAGCCCTTCTTTTTTTTGTTTTTGATTCAGCATGGAGTTATAGAGTTGGAATTTTTAGACTGTCCCTGTGGGCTATTTTGTAGTCCTTTGAAGTCTTTGAGGAATAATTACACTCAGGTAATTACATTTTTAAAAGAATTTTAAGTCAGGTGTATTGAACCTGGAGATAGGGCAGCTTTTATGAACCTCTTGGTATTATATGTAGCGTGTGGTGGTATGTACATCTTTGTCTGGGGCAGCTGTCCTAGAAGGTTAAGGACTGGTGATTGAAATGTTTAGTCATTCGCATTGTTTTTTCTCGTAAGATCTTTCTCCCGTAATGGGAATCCATCACTAGAAGGCTGTCTGTTAGAGCGCTGTCCAGTTACCTTAGACCCCGTCTGAGGGAGGGTGTTCCTAATGTGTTCCTTAGACTTTGATATTCATGGTTTCCTTCCACTGGCAGCTCTGTGCCTTAGACCTTAGGACAGCTATAAAAGCGAAGCTGAACTGGTCTAAAGACAGAAACAGTCAGACTCGTTAAGCCTAGAAACAATTTATGTTCTGATGAGTTCCTTTGTTTAAAAGTGTGTGTTGCTGTATATGCATGTTCTCCTGTTTGTAGGGCACTGGAAAGTACTTTGGGAACAGTTTTGAAAGTACTTCTCGTTATTCTCTTGGCTCCCTGGAGGTGACTGTTCTCACAGTTATTGGCTGTGCACCGCTCTCCCCCTTAGTTATCCGTCACCTTTCTCCTCCTGTCTCTGGGCCTTTTCCCCTTAGGTCCTGGATGACAGATGAGGCTTTACAGTTTTTCTGGTGTGCAGAGATTTTTATTTGAATTGCTCTTTGGGGTATTTTAGTATTTGGTTTGAAGTAGAACTCTGGAAACTGAGCTGGGTATGGTGGTGCACACCTGTAGTCCCAGCACTGGGGAAGCAGAGGCGGGAGGGTCACGGTAAATTCAAGACCGGCCTGGGTTCCCATGTGAGCTCAAGGCCAGCCTGATCTGCATAGTGAGACACTGTGTCAAAAAAGAAAAAGAACTCTGGTAATTATTCTGATTTAGAAAGAGGATGATTTGTCCTGAGATACTGAAGAAATAACTTGAACCTTAAACGGCTAGATTTAGCCTATAAGCCTTTGCCCCAAACTTCCGGCTGCCCGTGATAGAAACTCAGTTTGGTCCAATAGGTTCAGTCTAGGAGCTGATTGCAGGAGACTTCACTGGGCCAAAGAGCTCAGCTGTTAGGGGTTTCTGGTGTGCGGCTGAGCTCAGGATCAGGGCACACAGGTGATGTGGCAGAACTTGGCTTTCTCCCTCGAGGTGTGCTTTCTGTTGTCCCCACATTTTATAAATGCTGGAAAAGATGCCTTGACTGTTGTCACAGCTGCCTGGAGCTCTCCTGGTATCTGTGGCAGACCCAGAGACCCTGAGAAATGGCTGTGGCTTTGCTCAGTAGGTATCCCCAGAGATGGCTCCTTGAATCCCTGTGTGAAAATCCTTAGCTCTGGTCCCTGAAGCACAAGCAGTGGAGCTCCTTGGCTTGGGGGTGGGGGGGGTAGTTCCCGAAAGGAGGCTGGGCGAGTCCGAGTTTCGTTATCCCTTCGTACGCTGACCACATAAAAGAAGGAGGAGGATTTAGCGTGTAGCTTTGGAGATTCAAGAGCCAGTTGCCAGCTTTGGCTTGATGCTGGTGAGGCCCTCTTGGTGGGTGGCATCGCAGTGATGGGGATGGGTGTGGAAGGCGGAGGTCCCATCAGGTGGGAAGCCAGAGAGATGGGGTCGTGCAGTCCCGAGTGTTCCCTGCGACTGAAGGGCATCCTAGTAGGCCCTGTCTTTTTTTTTTTTTTTTTTTTTTTGGTATCAGGGATCGAACTCATGACCTTGCGCTTGCCAGGCAGGCACTTAAGCCACTGTGCTAAATCCCCAGCCCAAGGTCTTGTCTTTTAAAGAGACTGCACTGTCTGTGCTGCTGTGAGAACCAAGCTTTCAGTGCATGGACCTTGGGTGGGAGGATGGATGGGTAGGGGGTGGACATGCAGTTAAACATCTGAACTGTACCAGGGCAGACAGAAAAGTAGGGATGCTCATGTAGTCGCCAATCCAGGCCTGGGACTGCCCCGGCCCAACAGACAGCCCTGCCCTTTCAAACTGTCCTGGTGAGCTTCCTGGTTTTCCCAGGGGTGGCCTTGGTTGTCTACTCGTAAAGGATACCTGGTGTTTGGATAAAATCTGGGCAGCAGTACATGATGTGACTTATTTCTGATTTGACTCCTGTAGAAGGTCTTGCTTTTGGTGTTTGGACAATAAAACCATTTTGATAGGTCATGTTGGTAAAGTTCTTAAAGGCTGGAGTGACAAGAACTTCATTGTTGGGAATATATAAGCCAATCTCAAACCCATAGGTGACTGATCTTACATTGAAGTGATTTTGAATGAAGGTAGTTTGCTTATTCACTGAATTTAATTATTAAACTATTAAATACAAGTCCCTGAACCTCACCTTTATCCTCAGGTGGAAAAGAAGTTGTATTAAGGGAAAGAAATATTGTGTATATGGAACGTGTTGTTTTGGAGATTTTACAGGTAAACAGTATACAAAAATGCATACGTGTGTGTAGCATGCGATGAAGTTGTTGGCCTGGCCAGGCGAAGTGTCTCCAGAGTGACCATGTGGTTTCATTTCCTAGTGCCCCAGCAGGAGAGAACAGTCAAGAGCTCGAGCCTCCTGCATGAGAGCTAAGCAAAGCGAGGTCCAGTGACCCGACTGCTTCACAGCGCCCTCTCAGGACTCGAGTTTGGGTTTCCTGACTTGGGTCATTGCTTTTTCCTCTAAAACTTGATACGTAGTTCAGTTTTGTTTAAAGTTTCCAACTATAGAAAACATTCTTTTCCCTTTTGGCTGCATCCTGGAAGTAATTCATAACATGTTTCATTTATACATTTTATTCATTCCATCTGTATGCGTTTTTTAAGCATTCATAATGGTCTAACAAAGGATGAAGTTGACAGATACATGGCACATGGGTCCACAAACTCTTGCTCATTCCAGAGCAGACATCACTAATCAAGTGAGAGACTGTGTGTTATGAGCATACAGACCTTGCAACCCTGTTCAGGCAAGGCAGCCACTGGTAGTTTCTCAAAGGAGGGCTGCAAGGAAAATGTGTTTATCATCTGTTACGGTAGGTGATGTCCCATGTGACCTGGCTTTGGGCAGGATTTAAGCTAGCTAAAAAGAATCCCTAAAACCCAGAAAGAAAAGAGGAGAAACAGGGTAAGGACGCCTTATATACATTTCTGTAATAAACTCAGAAGTAGCCTCCAGAAATAAGCCAGTATTCTAATTTCCAGCTGGTGACATGGAAGAAGCAAAACAATTAATTATATGCGTTTATCTTGCTTCGCCTACAAATGAAAAGAGCTTTTTAATTGCCAGAGCTTCACCATTCATCATTTTACCCTCAAAGAATTTCAACCGGCGAGTGCGTTAATCTGTGCAGGGAAGTGGGGTCACGTGCGGGTGTCAGCTTCCCGTGCTGCTGGCCAGGAGGAAGTGTGGGCCCGTTATGTGGTGAACTTGCCGTTCTGTCAGCTGTTGGCCGTGGAGGAGTCTCATGCACGCCCAATGACTCGCTGTTTTCTTCAGGGGATTTTTGTAATCTTTGCAAAGTCAGTTGGCATATTAATTGCATGGTGGTTGGCATAATTGTTCGAATAACACATTTAAAAATCTAATTTAGTGAAATGATGTCAAATTGCTGTGAGCAGCACTTTTCCTGTGCTGAACTGGGGAAAAGAATTTGGCTTTTAACTATTAGGCACCTATAGATAATTGTTCTGCGGAAGAATGACAAGCTCTTTTGACTGGGGCAAAAGATAATTGGCGTCAGTGCTGTCCTTGCTGTAAAACAGTCAATGCGGACTTTATATCACTTACCACGTTCAGATGCTGCGAGTTAGGCTGAATGTGTCTTGAAGGTCACTTCCCAAGGTTTCTGGCATCTTGTCACCAGGCTTTTATTTTCAGCTTTGACGTTGCTCATTTGTTAGTGGCAGAAGGCTACTTACGTAAAATTGTTCCTTGGTATCCCTGGAGGGCTGGTCCTGGGTCCCCTCCTCCCCAGGATGTCAGAACCTGGAGACACTAGAGCCCCTGATATAGCATGGTGCAGTGTTTACATAGAACGTATACATTCTCCTGTATAGTTTTCTTCTCTCTTGTTTTCTGAGGTGTGGTGTTGAACTCATGAGATTAAGGGATCCTCATGCCTCAGCCTCCCAAGTAGCTGGGGCTGCAGGTGCGCACCACTCCTGCACCTTCTCCTGTGGACTTGAAGTCATCGCTGCCGAGTCCTAACATGGCGTGGGACAGGCGTGCTGTGTGAGTGGTCCCTGCCCCACACTGTTTGGAGAATAACGGGAAGGCAAAGTGACTGTATAGACCTAGTATTTTCGATCAGCAGCTGGTTGACGTGTGGCTGTGTGTTTGCCTAGAGGAGCAGGCCAGTGCGTCACCGATCCCTGGGGAAGCCGAGGCACTCTCCCTGGAAGTATCTCGTGCTGCCGGGCTTGGAAGATGGGCCCAGAGCAGAGTGCTTGTTTTGCTCTTTTTAAAAAAAATATGGTTGGGAAAAGAGCAGCTTTTCATTTCACTTGAAAGCCTGAAGGCATTTGCTTCCCTCGGCCCTCCGGAGTGGCTCTCTGAATCTCCCGACTCCACCGAGTCAGTTACTGTGACGTCTGTCTCCCGCTCCATCGTGGAGGGCACGCTGGGTTCGCGTCCCGGAGCTGCCGGGGTTGGGATTGTTTCACAGTGTGGCACCAACCCCTTCCTGAGGGGGGCTTGTCTCAGTTCGGGGTGAACCTGAAATCTCAGAGGAGTGGGTCTGAGTCTGCCTTGTTCCCTGCTGGAAGTGGCAGTGAGGTGTGCGGTACACAGCAAGCATGCAATTAAAATTCACTGAATGAAGAATAAATAAAAGCTTTTTGTGTTGAATTTTTAATTTACAACCTTTTGTGGTTTGCTTGCTTGTATTTTTGATGAAGTGTGATGAGGGCCTTTCCATTTTCAGCCATTACTGAGGAATCTAGTTGTGCTATTTATAGACTAGAGAGACTTCTGCGATCTTGTGCTGGGGCCAGGGCTGGATTCCAGGAGGTAGTTGGGAGGGCGAGGGTGAGGTCCGTTGGTGAGGAGCCCTCTCGGAGGGCTGAGGTTAGCAGTTTCAGCTCTGTTGCCTGTCACCTGCTGTGCCATGTTGACACCCACGGTTAGGAGGAGACGGGACCTGGTAGGAGTTTCTTGGAGTTGACCGAGTCAGGCTAATTTGAGCCACTGGACCTGACGCCAGGTGTTCTGTGGCAGCTGTCACGCTGACAGCATGGGAAAACCAGCTGGGAGGAGCAGGTCAGTCCCCCAACTTCTTGGTAGTGCTTCTACTTCCTGGGTTCTCAATAGCTTGTTTCTGTTTGCTTCGCCACCGGGCCCAGCCCTGACTCATTCCTCTCTGCATAACTGATACAGGCCAGGGAATACAGATTCTTTCAGAGTACAGTGGGAAAGAAAGTCATCTCAAAGCTTCCTGAAACTTAATCACTGTGATTTCCGGGGCAGATGGTGCTCTGGATTGCGCTTGTAACAAAGGTGCCAGGTCCCAATCTGAGGCGCTCTTTCTCCTGACTCTCATCTGCTGAGTGCCCACTCACTTGCCTGACCTTGCTGACGTGGTGGGGTTAACAGTGACATTGGCTGCTCTGCTTCACCTTGAACCCTGTGCCTTCCCTTTTCCACCCATCCCCAAAACTGGGTTCCGTAGGAGCTGCTGCAAAAAGAGCAAAGCACTTCACCCCAACAGCAAAACCAGCCATATAAAAGCAGCCTACTGGGCTTCCAGACACAGTAGGATCAGGAACGCAAGGGCTTAGGTGTTCGTTCCACCGTCAGACTCCCCAAGTTCTGGTCCAGCGCTGCATTTATGCTGTGCTTGGAGCAAATTAGGAAATTCTTTTAGAGAATCAGTAGAATGGGCCTAACATAGTGAAGACTACGATGGATTACGGAGGACCGGGGACATAGCTGGATGGTTGAGCACCTGGTTAGTGTACGTGAGGTTCTGGGTTCAGTCCCCAGCATCACAGGGAAAAAAGCCTTGGGCTGACTCATGCCAGCTAGGGCCAGATAAACGGTGGTTATGAGTGCCAGGCGCAGCCATAGCATGTCTGTGCATGTTCACAGATGAGGTGCAGCATTGCCCTTGGTTCGGGACGCAGGCTCCAGGCAGCCCACCCCGGCTCTCCACCCAGCTCTCCTGCCCTGTGCCTGTGGGACTGAGCGTGAGTCTCGCTCCTGTTCTCTAATGGTTCAGGAAGACTATGAGGGTGGAAGGAAGTGACGCAGGTAGCGCCCTCTTCTGTCTCAGAGGAAGTGCTCCCTGGGGGCCGGCCTGGGCTGTTCTCCTTCCACTCTGTTCCCAGGCCTCCCGCCAGTGACTTTGGAATGTTCTTCTGAAGTTCGAGATTCCTGTATCTTCCCTCCCGAAGGAAACCTATGCGTGGATGTCAGCACTTCACACAGCAGCGTGAAGTGTTTTCCTCATCCAGCCTGGAGGGAAAGGCGAGGGACTGGGAATCAGAAAACACAGGAGGAAGGAGAGGCTTTCCAGGGAGGGGCTGAGACGGGCTGACATGTGTCCAAGCAGGACTTCTTGGACTTTGGGATTCTGTAAGAGCTGCCCAGAGCTTGGCCTCTGATCAGTTCTGTTACCTGGTAGGAAAATGTGAGCCTGCTTGGGATTTTCAGCATTGTTTCTTAGGAAGAGGTTTGAACACGAAAGCCATTTTAAAAGTCACCCTTTCGCTTGTGTCCCTGGTGCACATTATCTGTTACAGCAGGATCACAAGGTCAGATGGTGGGTTTGATCCCTGCATGGCACCTGTGTTATGATGGGGCGAGGTGCCTGCTGCTGAGGGTGGGTGGTGGCGTGTTGGGTGCAGCTCTGCCGGGGTGACAGAGTTTGACACTTCTGTACCTCCCAGACTAGCTGGGGATGGCAGGAGGCCGAGGCAAGGTGCAGGCAGGGCACTGCACAGAGGGTATCCAATAGCCATGCCCAGCCCTGGCTGGCCAGGGTCTAGCTGTGCCGCTTTGTACCAGGGCCTTCCCCCAGGCAGACTGGATGTCCTCTCGGGGCCTGTCAGCTCTGATGTGGAGAGGGCTGGTGATGTGACTGATGTGTCCCCACGGATGTGGAGATGGGGACTCATGGGACCTGGTCGGGGAGTCTGTCCTTTCCTCCTCTCACCCAGGAACATCCCCAAAGTGCCCAGAGCAGGGCAGCCCTTGGGACCTCAGCGGAAAATTCCTCACAAAGGTCTGCAGACAGCACTGGCCTCTAAAGCAAATGTGAATGGAAATCACGCAAGGCCCCTGTAATGTAAATGCTCTCTCTCCCGAGGCTCTGGGCCAATTCCCCCTCTTGACATTTCCTCATTAGCTGTGGTTTGCGAGATGTGTGCTGCAGTCCTTGCTGTAGTCAGGCTTGTGACCTGAGGGACGTTCCCAGCTGCAGCTGCCTCTCTGCCCTCATTCCCCTCCCCGTGCTCTCCCATTGGCCTTTCTGCACTGGGGAGGACTGTGGGGTCTGTCCCAAACCTCCACAGATTGTAACCAGAGCCTCGCAGGGTGCTCTCTTCTCCCAAAACACTAGAATGAAGTTGTCCATGTCCTCACACATCCAGCTGTGTAGGGGCGGTGGTGGGAAACCTGCTGGGGTGCTGTGCAGAGAGCCGCGCTGCTTCCCGCTGCCTTGCGTTCCCCTCTCTGTGCCAATAGTTCATCACTGGAGCGTCTCTCTCTCATCGCTCCACCTTCTCCAGGCCAGTGTGTCCATCCTGCAGCCTCACTTGTCCACCACGCACCTTGACACCTAACTGCTGGCAGGCTAGATCTCTCCCTGAGGTCCAGCGCAGGTACCTACGTGCTCCCAGACCCCTGCCCAGGGGTGTTCCCAGGCCTCTCGGAGGGAAACAGTCTAGTCCTGCCCCAGCCAGAGCTGCACCTTTTGGGATACCTCACCCAGCCACAGCCCACCCCGAGACTCCTCATGCCACCTCCTGAGGTCTATCAGCCCGCTTCTTCCCGGCCTCTCAGCCTTTCCTCCCATCTGGCCTGCCGGTGCCCGAGCCCAGGCCCCCTGACTGCTGGGGGTGACACCAGCCTCCCCTTGGGTCTTCCTACCCTCTCTAATCTAGTTTCATAAAGTATCATCTGACTATGTCGCTCTTTGGCGATCGCCTGTCCTGCAGGAGTCAGCCTAGCTCCCTCGCTGCCTGCCGGCAGCAGGGCTCAGATACAGTCCCGAGCAGCTGGGCCACATTCTCCAGCCTCGGTTTCCTCATCAGCAGTACGAACAGTGCTGCCTGTGAAGGAGGTGCCCTGGTGCTGCTGCCTGTCTCCCACCTGCTGGCCCTGCTGGCCCGTCTGGCCTGGCCCTGGCTTGCTTTTCTACCCTTTGTCCTTCCTGCCTTCCTTCCTGAGGAGACAAAGTGAAACCTTATTACAGAAATTTCCAGTATACCCAGAAGTAAGAATTGCACAGTGAAGCCCTGTATACCCGGCTAAACAATTCAGAACACTTTGCCAGCCTTAGTCTGTTTGTTTTCCTGCGCCTCCCACTGCGCCGTTTCTTCCGGGTGGCTGCTGAGGACTGGGGTGGTTTAAAGCCAAGCCCAGACTGTGTGTGCTTTTGCCTGTGGAGACTTCTCGCTGCCCCGTTCTGTGCTCCTCTGCCAGCTCCGCTCTGCAGAATGAATGGCTTCCCCGAGAGGCTGAAATCCTTTCTGTCTTGGGGACTCTGTGCACGTTCTTCCATCTCCTTTGTGTGAAGTGCTCTGGGTGCTTCAGGGCTCAGCTTAGCTGCTGCCTCCTCTGGGATGCCTTCTGAGGCGCACCCAAAGCGATGGCCGCTGCTGTTGCCTTTACCCCCTGGAGCACTTCCTCAGCACCATCAGGCCTCGCCCTGTGGTGGGACTATCAGGGCCTGTTTCCCGAAGGGATCCGAGTGTCTCATTAGATAGGCTGAGAGGTTCTCGCTCAGGGCGGGGCACTCAGTGTCCTCCAGTACCAGTCGTTCTGCCCTGGCTATTCCTGTGTGCCCATTAAGACGTGTGTGCACCGCGCTGAACTTGCGCTCCTGCATCCCTCCCTCTCCCCTTGGAGTGTGTTTTTGCTTTCTGAGTCTGCTTCAGTCTGCTTCACCTTGACCTTTCGCATATTTCTGGTGGTGCTTATGGGGTGGAGGGGTGGCATGAGGTCAGGAGACTTTGTCCTCGCCTCCCTGGTGGCCGTTCACTGCTCCCAGGGTGCCTCTGTGCTGGCGCAGGACTTCTGCCTGGGACCAGGGAGGCAAGGCTGGGGCAGCAGTTTGGCCTCCTGGTCCTTCTTTGTCCCTTGGCTTCTGGAACTTGCACTCTGCATTCCCCTGCTGTGCCGCGCTCATCCTGGGAGGTGCATCTCCCGCAGCCTCCAGGGCTTGGGAAGTTTGTTGCTGGGGCCGTCCGTCCCTGCCGGACCAGGGCTGTGCCTTGGCTTCTTCTTTTCCTTGCTGACTCCACAAAGTGTGTGGAACTCCCAAGACTCCCGCTTGGCCATGGAAAGTGGAGGCACTTTGTGGAGTCTCCTGCAGCCTCATTTGTGGCCTTGCTAAGGAACTTGGGGTGGCCGTGGCCAGCTGCCCAGCACCTCTCAGTCTGGGATGCCGTGCACTTCGGTGAAGACCAAGCAGAGCCGATTGCACGTGTTTTTGCCTCACAGCCTCTGGGTGGCTGCACTGCCCACCCTGTGTCCTGTATTTCTCCTGGGTCTGGACTGTGGCGTCCTTTGGACACCTAGCATCTAGGCACTAGTGATTGAGCACCATCCGGCTGTATTCCCAGGTAAACTCTAGGGATTCTACCTTCTTTGACTCAGTATCTGATCTCAAGGGTACCTCAGCGATCAGCTAAGTCATCACACTTTCTTTTGTAGAGCATGACTTGTCCCTGGTCATGCTGTCAGCAGTGTCTTGGCAATGCGAAAAGGGAACACCAACTGGGTGTTGAGGAAGCCATGTTTCTCTTGGGGTTGAGTCCCACTGAGGCACTGCCCTTTTCCTGGGGAAGACCCGAGTCCCTCCCCGTGACATAGAAAGGGAGTCACCAGCCATACAGCCTTGGGGCCCCACTGGAGCTTGGATGTTGGAATCACCTTGACCCTCCTGAGCCACTCAGTCCAGGCTCTTTAGATTTGGAAAGGCAGGCACCCTTGCTTTGCCGTCTGGGTGTGACACGTGACTAGCCTCGAGGCCGAGTGTCTCACAAGGGAAAGGGACTGTCCTGGAGCCCCAGCCGCCTCCACTGGCCAGGAAGGAGGTGCCGAAGATTGGCTGTCGGGAAAGGCACATTTCTTTTTTTTCCCCAGCTTTTTGAGATAGGGTCTTGCCTGTGTAGCTCAGGCTGGCTTTGAACTCACTGTGTAGTTTAGGCTGGCCTCAGACTCGTAGTGGTCCTTCTGCCTTAGCCTCCCCATGGCTGGGATTGCAGGTGTGCACCACCATGCCCAGTGGCCTTTCTTTTAAACAGCGCTGTGCTTAGTCTTCCATTGGACTGATAAGCTGCCCCTTGCTCTTCTTTTCCTGTTCAGTCCTGCCTCTGCGTTTAGAGCTGGAGAGCAGCATTCTGCCAGGGGCCGTTCTCCATGGGTGGCTTCTGGTTATTAGTCACCTGTCAGCAGCTCTGTGGACTGAGCCTGTTCCCCGATGCCTCTGTGCATGTGGGGGTGGGGGCTTGAGCGTGCAGGCTTGGGCGTGCACACCTCCCACAGGAGGAAACATCTGCACTTGTGGTAAGAAGCTCCGCCGTAATCACTTCTCCACGCTGCTGCGAGTGGTGTGCCTACTCTGTGCAGGTGCCTACTGTGTGCAGGCAGTGTTGTAGACACAGTGAAGTGAAGCTGATAGATTCCCTCCTTCCAGCGACTTAGCCTCCATCAGTTCTCTAACCCAACCAGAGGAGCACAGTGCCCACATTCCTGGACTGAATCATAATTCCTAGGCTTGCTGCTTGTCTTTTTTTTTTTTTAACCCCTTAACCAGTGGCCATAAATGCCTCAGCTACCTTTCCTAATTGTCAGAAAAAAACATAACTCACAGCAGTGCCGGGAGACTCAGCTGGCACATGTCCCTTCTGTAGAAAAGTGTCTGAACAGAAAGGCATTGTGTCTTGCTGTCTGAGCATCTTAAATATCATCCCATCTTTATAGCTCGCTGCATCTTAATTCTGTTGCATGCTTAATGCAAATGCAAATTCCTCGCTAGTGGTGGAGAAAGTACCCTTGGCACATTACTAGTTCCCCTTTTTCTGTACCAACCTAAGGCTGTGCTTGTTTTCAGTAAGGCATCCTCATTGATTTTGGGACTTACAATTATGTTTAGAGGGGGAGAAAATGTCACTTGGATCGGCTTTGGGCACTCACTGCTTTGCTGCCATCAACCTCGGACCTTACCCTGTCGGTTTGTTGCTTTCATAAGAGAACTTCCCATGTTTTCTTTGCTGCATGACTGGTGACTGTAGGAGAGACCGCTACAGGTTTGTTATTCCCTGTGCAGTTGTCCTGCTTGGGGCAAGTTTCGGGACCCCAGCAGATACCTGAAACCCTGTGAGCTAATACCTTCTAGGCACTCACTCTGCACTGTGGCTCTCTGTTTTATTTTGAGGCACAACAGCAAAACTAGCATGAATTTCTTTTTTCTTCTGCATACTTTTATGGACAGAAGTCTTATCCTTGGGGCTGGGGATTTAGCTCAGTGGCATAAGCGCCTGCCTTACAAGCACTCGGTCATGAGTTCGATCCCTAGTACTGGTAAAAAAAAAAAAAAAAAAATCTTGTCCTTTTGGTAGATTTTAGTATCGTCAGCGTATAACTTTTTTTCTTTCCTTAACTAGGCCAAGAACTTTTACCTTTTTACTTAAATACTTTATGCTTCTCTTTGGCATGCCAGAATTGCCAGCATCACTACCCTTGTGCTTTGGCCCATTGTGAAGTGAGATAAGGTTCTGTGAACACAGGTATGTGCCTGTGAAATGTAATGTAACAGTTGATCTCATCACCAGAACGGATGGTAGGTGATGCGCGGGCAGGGAGAAGATACAGAGTGGATTCTTGGCTAGAGGAGCAGTTTCCATCCCGAGTGGGATAGAACAGGACTGCTCAGATTTTATCACACGACTCAGAATAGCGTGCAATTTAAAACTTATGTGTTGTTTACTTTTGAAATTTTCTGTTTACTCTTTTCAGACTGCTGTTGATAGCAAGTAATTTAGGCTGTGGAAAACTAACCCACAGAAAAGGGGATGATCGGATTTCTAGCTGAGCTCTGGAGGGACCGGCCCTGGGCGCTCACTTCCGTTCCTCACACAGGGTTGAGTCCCGGAGGCAGTTTTTCATTGGCCCAGCTGCCCACCGGTGTGCCTCAGTTACCCCATCACAGTGAGCACCCTCTCCCTTAGCCTCTAAATTCACGTTTTGTAACTCAGTGTGTTTTCCTGAACTTACCGAGTTGGTTGGAAATGGCACATTGTCCGTGGTGTTTGTCGTGAGAATTTGAGTCACCCAGGCTCCACTAGAGACTGATTCTCAAGGAGCACCTTCTGTGCTACAGTGACCATTGGAGAGCTCTGCTCAGAACACTATGGTTCAGGTTACCTGCTCACTGACAGGGGGCTTGTGGACACCTTGTTTGCAAGGGTCCATGTGCCCGGCACAGAGCTGGCACATGGCAGGCACACAGGAGGCCCTAGCTTGCCTTTTGTCACCCCAGGCTTCCTTCCCCTCTGCCTTTTCCGCAGGCCCTTGGCCCGAGCCCCTGGAGACACTCCTGTTTAACTCGATTACCTCTGAGCTGGATTTGTATAGTAAAAATGCCCGCTCTTTTTGCCTTTAAAATGTTAAAAAACAAAAACAAAAAAACCCCTGCAGCGGTTTATGGAGACCACCACTCCTTTGTCTTTCCAGTCTCAAACAGAGCAATCCGTGTTAATTTTAATTGCTTGGATGCGCTCAGACACTGAGATTTTAATGCTTTTTCACAGTAGCTCAGACAGCACAACCACATTATCCTGCCAGCAATTCGCTGGGATCCTCAGCCAAAGCCCTGTACTTGGGGACTTCAGCTTTACAGCCGGAACGGAGTAATTTCCTTGCAAGATGCCTTGGGGAATGTTGCTTTCCTGTTGAGATTTCTTTGGGTAGAGAAGTGTTGCCTCCTCTGTCAGGTAGCGGTGGGCATGGATTGCTTTCGAGGAAGGTTTTACGTGCTCCTGGCTGGCAGAGGTGGCTGGGGAAGCTGCTTGATTCTCAGGCGTTGCCAAGTGGAAAGGGCTGCTGCAGGCTTCCCTGCGCTTGGGCCCAAGAGGGGCATCGGCACTCCTGCAGCGCAGCATGGTCCGCAGGGCACTTCCTGTCGAGGGTGCCTGATGCCCAGTAATAATCATACAAGTTTGGGGTAAATGAGTGAGTGTCACCTTTGGCCAGGGCATTTGTGTCAGCTACTGACCAGTTCATCTTACCCATGCCAGTCTTCTCCTACAGGGTGCTTGTGTGACCTTGTGAAATGCTGAGGTATCTTGATGGCTCTCCTGTGCACTTCGGACGGGGACAGACCCCATAATCCGCTGCAGCGGTCTGGGCGGGTCTTGTAGTGCCCCAGCTTGGCCCTAGTCAAGATGTGGCGTGTGCCCTGCCACTTTTTCCCTGCCAGAGCTGTCACTGATGGGCACCCGCCCCCTGTAGCTTGGCAGTTACACCCCTGTCTATGTGAACTTAGAGGCCCACGCTCGGGAGTCTTTCCGACTCCTCAGACCGGCTGATCCCCCTTCTGCTCCATTGTGCTTCTGCAGTCCCCCAGCCGCACTGCCTGTGTCATGACACACATCTCACTGAGCCAAAAGTGCAGGCTGCACTGGGGACAGAGGCTGCGCCAGCTTGCTGGGCGTTGTATGTCCAGTGCCTGGCTACTCAGTACCTGGAGTTAAATACGTAGTCTCATTGTCCTCGATGTCAGCATTGTAACTGACGCTCAGTGTGTTTCTGAGAAGAGGCAGTGGGAAGCGGCCAGGATTCCAGCTTCTGTGGGCAGGTGGGGAGGTGGCCATGCTGCTGCATCCCAGGCTGGGAGGCTGCTGCTCTTGCTTTGTGCATTCTGCTCACAGCCCGGCTTGCTGAAGGGCAATGCATATTAATCCGGTTTTTGTTGTTGTTGTTGTTAAACTAGTTTGGGGATACAAACACAAGGCAGATTATCTTGATTCTTTTCAGACAGATAGGAAAAAGGCAGGGGAAGGGTACAGTGACTCAGATGTACTGTAGCGCGCCGTAGTTGCTAACACGTTGATGTCTCCAGGCAGGCTGTGAGGTCTGGGGTCAGATTAGGGCTTTGGTGCCTGATGGCTGGCTTCTTCCCTCCTGATACACACCTGTGTTTCCCCATGTGTGGCATGGGGTGTGACATGTCCACCTCAGCTTGTTGTGGACCCAGAGCATGTCCAGATTGTGTACTGTGAGTGTCTCGGAGAGGGCTGGCCCATGTTGGGAGTCGCCGTGAGAGTCGTGTGGGCCTACTCCTCATTTCTCAGGGAGAGAACTGGACCCCTAAGGCTGAGGTGACCTGCCCAGGTTCCCCCAGCTGTGAGTGGCCCCTGCTCCTGTCTTTAGGTCTGCGGGTCTGCTCTCCATGGTGTCTGTAGATTCAGAATGAGGGCAGGACCCTGAAATGGCTCCTCTCTGTGGTGTACTCTCAGGATGTTTCCTTAACTCTGCACCACGCGTGTGGATCCCTGAGCTTCCATCACTGTCGTTATTGTGACTTTAAACTCCTAAGTGGTCTGATTGGTGATTCGCGGCTCTGGTGGAGGAAGCCTCTAGGCACGTTTGTTACTCTCTGACATACTGTGTCATACTTCCGCGTGCTCCTGTTTCTAAGTTTGAGCTGTGAAAGTGTGACCTAGCTCCCAAGCCTTCAGGACTGTGGAGGGCCCCTGGCTCTCTGTGCCATACGAGTACTGTACTTGGCCATCCCTGTGGCTTCTGCCAGCCCTTGTCAGAGACATCACAGAAGTAACTTAAGCATCACATTGGCATTCTGAGGAAAAGTGAGTGCTCTTCCTCAGGAAAACAGTCCCTAGCTTGCAGCACAAATTTTTTGGGAATCTGTGGCCAATGCCAGGAGGAAAAGCTCATTAATCATTGTTTTTAAAAATGCATAAACAAAGCATAATTTCTTATAAAATGTTTACACCCTTCTTAAAATAAAACACACTTTGCAGTGGTTAACATGATATACTCTATAAAAGTTTATTATAGAATGCTCAAGCCAAAGCAACATAGTTTAAAAATATGCCAAATCACCTTTACTTGCAAACTACTTCTAGCATAAGTATGAAGAGAAAAGCTCACAGCCATACACAGTAGGTGTAGAGGTGCAGTGGTTTTTGTTCCACAGTGTTACATCTGGTTGTAGCTGTGCCGGACTGGATAGAGCCTCCACAGCCCAAGGGACAGGGCCAGTGTGCTGGGTACGTGACGTGGCCCTCGTAGCCATGACCCACTTTCCACCCGGAGAATTTCCTTCTGAAGTTTGCCTCACCCCTTAGCCCGCTCCCCCTCTGCTAGTGTAAAGCGCCCTGCTGTGTTGCAGAAATGCTTATCTGCGCAGGGGAGGGCCACGTCAGTTCTTTAGTGGAAGCGCAGCGACTGTGTTCTCTAGAGCTTTGGGGGAAGTGGGGCTTGGGGACACCTTCCTCCAAGAGGAAAAGGAGAGACGATGTGAAACTTGGGCAGCTGATGTGCGGTGGAGCAACCTGGTGGGATGGTGCAGCGTGTGGCCTTGGGAAGGTGGCGCCGTAGCGAAGGTTGCAGACCAGCACAGCCGTTGGGCATGGTTGCTTGGCGTCCTGCTCAGCAGGTCGTGCCTCTCATTGTCCCCTGGCTTGAGGAACTGGCCTGCTTCAGATGTGAGGCCATGCCTGTGTCTGTGGGTGTCCATTGGGGTGTGTCCTACAACTATTTTTTTGGTCAACTGTCATTTGTTCTTTCCACCCAGCTGCTTCCAGCCATGTCTGTCCAGCAATGGTGGTGTGTTCGCATTGCAACAAGACCATGTGGCTCCTGCTTTGCTCTGCACTGTGTAGTGTTTATCCTTCTTAGTTCTTTTCAAAAGAAATGGAAGTTGGATTTTGTTAGTTTGGTAATTTTTTTTCTCTTTGAAACAGCACACCCTTCCCTCTTCCGGGCCCTGTAGGCAGCTGTATCAAATCCTGTGTGTCACTGGGCAGGTGGCTTGTCCTCTCTGGAGTCTCAGTTACCAGTCTTCAAGTGGGGACAGCAGTCATTCTTCCTTTCTGGGGTTTTGGTGCAGAGGCAGTAAAGTCATGCTGGTGAGAACTCAGCTGAGGGTCTGAGCCTATGTGCTCGGGAGTATGATGCTGACATGGTAGCTGTGACCCGGCTGCTGTTCTTCCTGTGATGTCGATGAGGTCATGGCAGACAAAGATCACAGGCCCTAGCAGCATCTCTCAGCAGACAGGGCTCTTGAGTGGTGGGCCAGGCAGGGCATGCTAGTGGCCACTTTCCCCAGGATGTATTTCCAGCCTCTATGTACAAAGGGCTGTGGGAATTGAGGACATAATGGCTCTTGCATTTAAGGTTTCCGTTGTCACTGCACACAGGTTCCTCTACTGGGCCACCCCTCACATTGCCCACCTCTGGCTCCACAGTGGGACCAAGATGCAGCCGCAGAGCTGCTGGCAGGATGGCCTTTGGAGAAGCCAGGCACTGGAGCTTGCCAGCACGATTTGTACTTTGATTAATTTATTTAATCTAACTATCTTGTATCAGCCTGGGAAGATAATTATGCACAAATTACTGTTTAAACTTGAAGCTGCCCCCGCTCACAGAGCCCCGTGATGGTGCATGACTCTTCACCGAAGTCTCCCTGAGAGCGAGGCTTTTTATCTCGCCTTGCTTGAGATCCCAGACTCTCTATAGTGAATACTTGAGTTTGAGTTAAAAGCTTTTAAGAGAGGAAAGGCACTGGTTTGGATTCTGATCAAGTATGTCCTGTCTCATGGGCGGAGAACTGGGCCCTTTTATCTCAGTGTGTGAGTTAAATTTTGTTTTTCCAGGCAGGAAGGTTCTGTAACCGGCTGCTGCTGCTCTTTGTCCTTTTGAGTCCAGCAGGATTTTGAGAATGGGGCTAAGAGCAGGCTTGGGTGAAGGGTGCAGGTGTTAGGGCACTCACCAGATCGTTTCCGTTTTGTCGAAGTGAGATGCCACTGAATGTAAAGCTTAGTGTTCTTTTTATACTACTGCAAAACCAGCACGCTGTTAGAGGTGATTTTCAGAAAGCATGGGCATAAGATGCATTGTGATGTCAGGTTTTAGAATAAGTGAAATATCACGTATTGATAATGAGACTGGCTATGAAGTCCTTAGCTTTTCAGAGTTTCACTAAAGCTGCAGAGATACAGATTCGGAGGGCACAGGCCTGTACAGTGACCTTCACATGACCTTCTGGGTTACTAGAACTGGAATGCTGAACACTTCTTCTTTGTGAGCGAGGAAGAGGGGACCAGTGTCCCTGTGTTACACAAGAAAATGTGGGAAGAGATGGACAGTGACTGTTACATCATGTCTTTTACGTGTAACTCTCAGAGGGCGCATTCAGCATGTTTGCATTCAGCTTCATTTGGAGCTTTTTCTTTTATAATTGGTGACCAAGTCTCATTCATTCTTTTGTGTTTGTGTGAGGGTGGGCAGTACTGGGCAGTGAACCTCCTCTCACTGCCTCCTCACTCATGCTAGGTGGGTGCTCTGCCACTGAGCTACATCCCCAGCCCTTCTGGTTTCTTTTTTGTTTTCTTTTAATTTACTTTGAGATGAAGTCTTGGTAAGTTGCTCAGGTTGGGCCTAGTTTTTTTTTTTTTTTGAGACAGTTTCACTGTGTAGTTCAGACTGGCCTTGAACTCATTTTGTAGCCTAGGCTGGCCTCGAACCTATAGCAATCCTCCTGCCTCAACTTCCCAAGTGCTAGAATTTCAGGCTGGGCTTGAACTTGCAATCCTCAGGTTCTGCCTCAGCTTCCTAAGAAATGGGTATTATAAGGGTAGGCTACCATGCCTGGCTGCATCTTATAATTCTTGATGTTAAAAAAGATAGGATTGTCACTTGGCAAATTTTTTTCCTTGAAGCAGACAATGGTTGTGTTTATTTCACTCTGCACCATGGTTGTGATGTCTCCATTATCACCATCAAGGAGAAGCTATCCAGGTGTGTTGCAGCCTGTCTAAAATCCCAGCCTCAAAAAAAAAAAAATTTTTTTTAAAGGGAGGAGTTGAGAAAGTAGAGGGTGCATACACATTTTGATAATCTCAAACAAAGATAACCTCAGAAAGTCTTTTTCCTTTCAGGGGTAATGCTTGGGATTGCCTGCTACAAATCCCAGGTACAGATTAACTGAGTTAATGTCTGAGAAATTGAGATCCTGCCCTGTCCTAGGCTTATGTGCAGTGATAGCGAACCCTCTAGAGCTTTCGATGGTAACAGTCTGTTGTGGCGGCACACATGCTGTAGATTCGCCACCACTGGTTTCTGCTGTTTCAGGCAGACTGAACTGGCTGCAGGTGCCGGAGAGCACTGGGATGCCCTGACTGCACCTGTAGCCCATGCAGCCTGGCTATGGTTCCAACCTCTGCTGGTCCAGTGTCTGTCCGTGGTTCTCCTGGGAACAGCCACTCATGGTGGTAGTTTGAGCCCAGTGAGGGTGCGAAGGCTCAGGGAAGGAAAGTGCATTGCCCGAAACCAAGTAGCATTCGGTGGCAGGCCCCCGCTTTTGCAGCACATGGCAGTCAGGAGCCTGCTGGGAGGTGTCGCTCAGGATCAGGTGAGCAGAGCGGGGAGGGCGCACTCTCATCTTTGGCTGGACTCTGTTGGTTATAGGGAAAACATTCACCTGAGTTTCTGTTAGCAGAAAGGGGTGTTTCTGGATGATTTATGGCCCCAAAGGGCAGGCAGTGTAGCCAGACATTCCGAGGGCAACTGCTCCCTGAGTCTCGGTGTGCAGAGTCCCATGGTCCCTTGTTCCTGCCTCATCGTGTGTCTTCCTTTGCTTTTCTGGCTACATGCAGGGATGTGTGTTGGAGTGAGATGGCCTTGCCGCCCTGCTTCACATCACCACAGTTTGGGGAGCGTTATAGGCCCTGTTAAGGATCTTCCAGATTTAAAAGATGGCGTGCAGATCCAGCACAGGCTCTGGCCACCTCGTGTGTCTATGGAGTTGGGCAGCAGCGCTTAGGCTGTGCCAAGCTGGCCATGGTGGCCTCTGCAAGGTGCAGAGACCTTCTGTGTGGCTTTGTGCTGTCCTTGCTCTGGGAAAGTCAGCTGCTTTTCTGGAATGACTTGTGCCTGCTTCAAAATTGGTGGTGTTTTTACCTGGCTACTTTGCTGCTGTTGTTGGGACAGGAGATCGGTGACTGTGTAATTACTTACCATCCCCCTGTAGGGACGTATCAACTAGGAATCTGCAGCTGGAAAAGGAAATTTAATCTTCGTGTTCCTGCATGAGCAGTGTTTGCTGCGGACCTAGTGATGAGTTGTGAAAAATGCCAGCATTGGCCCTGGCTAATGAGGTTACTATAAAGAAGGCATGGAATTGACAAGGTGCCAGAGTTACTGAGGTGGAAATGTGAGCAGATGTTATGTCAGTTATATCTGAGCATAAAGTGACACGTTTAGGTGTGCAGCAGTACTGCAGTACAGCTCGATGGGTAAGCACTTAAACTCTGTCTCATGGCAGGTTCTACTTCCTTCCTGGGTGTTCGGGACTAAATAACGGTCTCTGCCTCATCTGAACAGTATGCCTCGCCAGGGACGCTGCCTCATTGGGCTGGTAAAAAGGGCATAAAGCACTTACAGTGATGCCTGGCACATAATAGGGGCTCAGTGAACAGCGGTTTTCCTCAGCATTATCAATCATTCCATTTGGGCTGCGGTGGAGGTGTTTGCATTATTTGCAGAGTTAATGGTCTTGGCTGCTCTGCTGGCTCTTGTGAATGGATGGGTAATGGGGAGTTCTCTGTATACCGATATGAGTCCAAATGCTTTACCCTTCCTAATGTTCTGCCTTGGAAGCAGCTTATCAGTGGTGGGAGTGAGTATAAGGCATCTTAATAGCAGATTTCATTTGTGATTTGGAGTATGAGTTGACCCACATCTAAATCCTTCTTGATCTAATCGTCTTTGCTATCCTGTTTGATCTTGTAAATATTAATTGAGTCTGTTTGTACATGAGGTTTTCAGTGGTCCCAAGGTTCATTACTGTACTTTGTTGATAAAGTACTCATTGGAGAGTAGGCACATGGTGGAGGGCTTACAGAAGCCTCGTTGGCATTTAGCTGTGTAGATTGACAGTAAAACTTGAGCATTGGTAGTAAAAGGATTTCCAGGCTGGGCATGGTGGTGTTCCCCTGTCATCCCATCATTCTGGGAGATGGAGGCAGTAGGAGCGCAAATTTAAGCCCAACCTGAGCAGCTTAGCTACTTAAGTAGCAAGACCCTGTCTCAGAATTGGGGGGAAAAAAAGAGGGGGTGTGTAGCTCAGTGTGAAGTGCTGCAGAGAAAGAAAAACAGAATTTCCAGTTTCTTATAAATGTGGTTGATGAATTCCCACCTGGCTGTTGGCTTTGAGACATCTTCAAACAGAATGGTTTTGGCACACACCCCCACTTCATTGGTGTGGTCTCCTGAGTGTGTCCTCAGACCCCCAGCATGGTCATTTGGGAACCATGTCTTGGCCATACTGTATATGGAATTAGACCTAGCACCTAGCAGGGCAGGGTGCTGTTCCTTAGGGTGGTGCCGAGCAGAAGGGAGTAAGGACACTGGGAAATCACAGAAAGGGCTTTGCCAAGGCTTGGGTAGAAGCACTGGTGAGCACGTCCCTGGAGGGGTGGCCACCCCAGGACACTTGTGCTTTGGACAGGCGGACATGGGGGCAGGGTAGAGCACGGGAGACCATCCTGGGCAGAAAGTAGTGTGACCAAAGGTTAAAAAGCAAAAGCCTGGATTCCTGAACTTTTCCCACTCTAAGAAATGAGGTTCACATACCACCTTCTTGATTATTTTGCTCTATTTCCATATCTTTATTTTTTGATTATTTGGTATCTTTTTCAATAGATTAATTTTTCTGATTGCATCTATTTTAAAAGAAAACCATTGCCACTTAATCACCTGATTATGCATATGTGTTTATGTATTCATGATGGACGCTACAATGAACACTTAGCCTTGAAAATGGAGTCGCCCGGTAGATGCTGGCGGTGCATCTTTCACGCTGGGGCAAACTGTTTGCAGCGAATGAAAGGATCGTGGAAGCAGTGGAAAGGCAGGCAGGTAGGGTGGTGACCTGGGTGTTGCGCCCCTGGGTCTGCATCTACCTGCTTCTGCCCCTTTACAGCCAAGTGACTTCAGCGTGTAGTTGTGTGGCTCTGTCTCAGGTTTGTCTGTGAGGCAGAGCTTGTAAGAGTCCCTCCCTGCCAGGGTTATTGTGAGGATCGAAGTGATACCTGTGATCTGCTCACTGCAGGAGTAGACACCCACTGAGCCTTGTGAGACTCCCCCACAAAGGTGAGCATTTTGCCTGGATGCCCTGACATCTCTTTCTTATACTTAATGCTAAGTTCATGTCTTGCGGTGTGTATCCTGAAGAAATCAGCACCTCCCCCTCAGTTACTTTCTTCATCCCTACACTGTTCCCTTGTTAGCCAAGCCAGCTCATGGCTCTCTGAGCAGCCCTGCTGTGGAACCCTTGAGGTGCACGCATGTGAAAAGAGGAGTTGACCGGCAGTGTGGGCCAGACGAATGGCAGAGTGATGAGAATCTCGCTGCCCCTGTGTGTGCTTGAGTTTTGCTGTGGAGAGACGTTTTCCTGTGTATTTGTCTTATCTTTGAAATGTGACTACTGCACAGTGAATGGCTTTATCCTGAAAGCTGTTTTATCCTCCAGAACTTGCATATTGTAGAACTACCAGATAGCCACTGAGTGGAATTAATCTTATCATTAAGCCTCAACATAGGGACTTTGTGGATTAAATGACAGCTCTTCTCCAAGATGCTCTGTTTTTACCTTGGGTGGAGAAGTTTGTACACTTGACCCCTTCTGAAGGACGCATTAAGATTAAAATTGTTGAAGGCCACTCTGTGGAGCCCAGAGACCCAGAGTCCTGCTGACCTCCCATCCGCCTTTCTCTGTGGCAGTGAGAGCTATGCTGTGGCCTCTGTGTGTCACACAAAAGCTGACGCTTGGCCTTCATGAACTAAGGCAAGCACTGAATGGCAGCCATGCCATTTCCTCCTGGTGGCTTTTCCTCAGGCTACAGGAAGAAGTTGGTTTCATTGCCTGTCTCTCGTATAAGTGATACTGAACTACATGCTCTCGAAGTTAAAATGGCAAGTGGAGGTGAAGGGACCCGTTTTGGGACCGCAGTCTCTTCCATCGGGATTCCTGTGGCCTCAGTGCAGTGTGTGGCATTTGGTTTCTGGCATGCAGAGTGGCGCTCGTCCGTGGAGTCCCCTGTGAGGGTGAAAATGTTCTGTATCCGTGTTATCTTACATGGTAGCCATTCACCACGTTGTCCTTCGAGTGGTGGCAGCCTAGCCAGTTACTGAGGGATGAAATCTACATTTTCAAAAATGTTAATTACGTTTAAACAGCCACACTTATCTAGTGGCTGCTGTTAGACAACCCCGATCTGGAGGCTGGAGCACAGAGAGCACACTGAGCCTTCTTGCACCTAACATACGTGCAGTGTTTCAGTCTTTGTATCGAGCTCTGGTGGAACAGGAGACGGACAAGGGCTTTGAGAAGCATTGTCTGTAAGGCTGGGGTGAAAAGGGAAGCACACTCCTCTGCTAGACAAGCCCTCTTTTCTCCCAGCATAGTTAGATTTTAGAACAAAGTACATTTGGCATTTGAGTTAATCCTTCTAGAAATCCATGTACCAGTGAGGTCTGACTCTTCCCCTTCTTTCCCACTCAGAAAAGCTTAGTGAAATGCAGATAAGTGGTGGGAATGTTATTAGTGATAACCTTGAATCTGATCTAATTTATTAGTAAATAATTGACAGTCTCGTATACCTTAACTGTTATTGGGAATATGTTATTTGGGACGCACCTCACAATTGATTACAGATGCCATTATGTCTTGACACTTCTGCTGAAAAGATCAATTAGAGCATTTGCAGTAAGCAGAGTGTGTGCGTGTGCGTGTGTGTGTGTGTGTGTGTAGTGGGGGAGTATGGGTAGCTGTGTGTGTGCACGCACGTGTGTGCGTGCATGCGTGCGTGCATGCGTGTGTGTGTGTGTGTGTGTGTGTGTAGTGGAGTATGGGTAGCTGAGCCTGGCAAGCAATGATTGGAGAAGTGCAGGTCACTGCAGGTTGTGTTAGTCGTCTCGAATTTGCCAGGTGGCAGCCAGATGCTCAGATGGTGCCAGTGGGGTGATGAGAAGACCAGGCCTGGAGGCCTTGCCTGCCCTCCTGGAGCTCACATTCAGCTGGGGAGAGGGGAGAGGGAGCAGCAGGATGTGCCTAGCACTTTGCAGAGAAGCGGGCCAGCTGCAGGGCTGGAGGAAGGGGCTCCAGCTGAGGTCTGGGCAGTGGAAGGGGGAGGACACAGGGAGCCTTTGCCCGGGTGGAGGTTGTGTGGGGGGTGGGGTCTTCCTGGCTTCTGCTGGCCTTGTAGCCCTTGCTGTCTTTCACTGTCAGAAGAGGCGCTCTTTGTGTGCTTAGCTCCTGCTTAGGTCCTGCTGTCCTTCCTCTTGTCAGTAGGCCTGGATCTGTCTGCTGCAGAGCAACTTTGCTCCAGGAGCATCTTTGGCTGATCCCTCGCCTCTGCAGCTCGCCCTGTTCTTGCTGGCTGCCAGCTCTGCTATGGTGGCCCTGCTGGCAGCTGCCCTCCTTAGCCTGGCACCCTCACTACCTGTGGGCTCCTGGCTGATGCCCTGCACTGTTTGCTGTCCTGGGAGCATAGCTCATACTTCCCGATTTCTGTCTTTTCCCAAACACTCTCTTTTCCTCACTCCTTTCCATGCCCTTCTTAGGGGCTCATGTGCCCTCTCCTGTTCTGGGAAACTTGCCCCTGTCACCTCTTTTCCTGATTCTTAAATACGGGTTCATGAATTTGATTATTTCCACCATTCTGGTCGCAGACTGAGTTGGGTGAGAATTAAGTCAAATTCAATGGTTAGGTTCACTGTTGGCCTATGGGGAATTTGATTTGGTTCATGTTCAGTTCGGTTTGAGACCAGAATCGAGTTTGTGAACCAAGGTGCCGCTGTACGTTTGTGCTGGGTCTCACAGAGTGCCCTGGTATTTGCTGAGTTGGTAGTAAGTATGACCAGGCCCCTGCCACAGTGTAAGAAATGTTTTACTGTTCTAGTTTTTTTGGAACTTGAACTGAAGGACTTTTTATGATATTAGGATTAAGAAAAAGAATAGCTTTATACACACACCCATTCTGTTTTGTTTTTTTTTTCTTTTTGAAATGGGGTCTCACTATGCAGTTCAGGCTGGGCTTGAGCTCACTTTGTAACCCCAGGCGGGTCTCTATCTTGCAACAATCCTCCTGCCTCAGCCTCTCGAGTGTTGGGATTACAGGCATGCGCCACCATACCTGGCTCCATTCTGGATTCTTTAGAAGAAATTTTGCCTTTTTTGTTTTCTTTGGGTTTCCTCCATTTCTTTTTGCCATTGTTGTTTTCAGTTTTCTCTTTTACTGAGAGCTGAAGGTATGGTTCAGGCTTAAGGGTGCCGGGGCCAGTCTTGTCAACAGTGTGGGCCGGAGAGGAGGTGTGCAGCTGCAGGGGCCCAGAAGGCTTCGGTCTTTCCCAGCTCTTTCTCGTGGCCAGGTCTGAATGTCCTGGGATCCTTTGTGCCGCTTTCTGCTGGGGCCGACCTGGTTCTCTGCTGGCTGTTCATCCCACTCTTCCCAGCTTGTCCCCAGCCCCATGAGGAGCAGGTGGATGTCACCTCTGGCTGTCCTCTTTCCTGTGTGCTGTCTGCTCCTGCTTAAGGCTCCAGGGTCACATACAGCCATTACCCTGCATCTGCTTCCAAATACAGGCACATGAGTGCACAAGCTTACCTCAGGAATGCTGAAATTTTCCTTGGTTTTTCCCACAGTCTGCAGAGCCCACTGTAGGGCCGCACCAGGATTAAGTAAGATTACCAGCATCTTCTCTCCGTCTCTCTTGTGTATCTTGTATGAATATGTCCTAATAACTATTGATAGCAGGTTCATCCCTCAAGAAGCCAAGACCGACCTTTAGTGTCCTGCTGAGGTTGCAGTTTTCTGATGTGTTTTTCTTGCAAGTAAAATCAATGGAGATAAATCTCAGTAACTTTTCCTGCACGAAGAGATGGCCAGGCCCTGCTGCCATGGTATGGTAGGCACCTCTGTCCATGTGGCGCGGCACCCGTCACGTGCAAGGCTGGTGCACCAAAATTGATTGGTTGATCCAGTGCTCTTTTTTTTTTTTAATTTTAAAAAAATTTTTATTTAAAGAGAAAAAAAGCAGAAAAAGGGCAGAAATATTACAGAATTAAAAAAAGATAAACAGTAAGAAATCACTAGTTGATAAATTACATATTGTCCTTTTAGAAATAGTTGTTCAAGTTACAAAATTAAAGCACACAAAGTGGACATTCAAGCAGTAAAACTGCAAACAGATCTGTTCAGCAATCCAACAAGAACTTAGAAATATGATTATCAATCCTACACTCTTAAATATACATGCAGATATATCTTTTATAGCACTTCCTATTTCTTCTCTTTTTTACAATAGCAATTGCATATTTTTAAAATTTTATTTAAAGAGAAAAAAAGCAAAATAGAAAAAAGGGTAGCAACAATACAGAATTCTAAAAGAAAAAAAGAAAAGAGAAAAAAACCACTAAGAAATCACTAGTTGATAAATTACATATTATCATCTTGGATATAGTTGTTCAAGTTACAAAATTAGAGGATACATAGTAGACATTCAAACAGTGAGACTGCAAAAAGTTCTGCTCAAAGATCCAACAAAGATTCAGCAATATGGTCATTTATTTTACACACTCAAACATACATGCAGTTATATCCCTTAGAGCACTTTCTTTTCCTCTCTTTTTTTACAATAGCAATTACACATTTTGGGCTTTATTACTCTTATAGTTCTTATTACTTTTTTTTATTTAAAGAGAAACAAAAATATATAAAGGGTAGAAATAATACAGAATTCCAAAAAAAAGATAAACAATAAGAAATCACTAGTTAATAAATTACATATTGTCCTCTTAGAAATAGTTGTTTAAGTTACAAAGCATACAAAGTAGATAGTCAAACAGTGAGAGTGTAAACAGCTATGCATGCATGAATCTCTACATTTATTTCTATCCTTTCTGTATTAGAGGGAAAAACAAAACTTAGCAAGACAAAACAAAACAAATTCCTATAAAAACATGAAACCAAAAAGTTGTATAAAACCACAGTACAAGGTGATCTATAATGATTACTGTGTTGTTTCTTATTATCTTCAGTAGAATTATCTATATCATCAGGCATAATTGAATATAGCAGTATAATTGAGTATAGCAGTAAATAACAATATTAGTAAAAATAAAACATTGTAGACAGTATAAGACTTCAAAGGCAGGTAATAATCAAACCAGAATGGATATTCTAGTGGATCTTGTCATCTTCAGTGCAGTTGCCTATACTCTCAGATTTGATACTATCAATCATAACAGCTTTGAATAAAATCTATCAATACAAAACAGTGATCCAACAAACCAGATTCAATTATGGTTGTGGTAAAACAGTGTAGGTTTTACAGAGCTTTAGATTAAGTTAATAGGAAATTAAGGATGATTACCATACTATATCCTGTTATTTTGGGGATTACTGTTTGTGCCCTCAAATCTAGTACAGGTAGAATGACTGGAACAGAATATAATACATCTAAGCAGAGTAGTGTGAATAATTGGGGTTTTAAATCCTGGTGCACTATTAACAATATAGCGTATCAAGGCCATCTATGTTAGAGTTTCTAGTCATCCTTCTCTGCCTCATTTCTGCTATGCTATTTTTCTGCCTTTGTTTGTCTGTTTTTTTCCTTCATTCTACTGCCTGCCCCACTCATTGAGGCTTTAATGCCATTGTTCCTAAAATCCTGGTATTTTTTTTTCTCTCTCTAGAATGTTCTTCAGTATTCTCTGTAGGGTTGGATTGGTGGTCACAAATTCCCCCAGTTCCTCTTTGTCATGAAAGCATCTGGTTTCTCCATTAATTTCTAGTGACAGTTTTGCAGGATACCTCAATCTGGGCTGGAGGTTATTTTCTTTTAGGGCTTGGAAGACTTCACTCCAAGCTCTTCTTGATCTGATGGTCTGTGTCGAGAAGTCAGCCGTGATTCTGATGGGCTTACCTTTATAGGTAATCTGTTTCTTTTCTCTGATGGCTTTTAATATTCTGTTTTTATATTGAATTTTTGGTATCTTGATTATTATATGTCTGGGTGTAGCTCTGTTTTGGTTGTAGGTGGCTAGAGTTCTGTATGCCTCACACAACCGAATGTCATTTTCTTTTCCCATGCTTGGGAAGTTTTCCTT
>PVLA01010096.1:0-35439 GCA_004027455.1 Hydrochoerus hydrochaeris | reverse complement strand
GTAATTCACCTATATGTATTCCTGCTTCTTCGTTCACGTTTCTTATTCTTAAATTGTAGATTCTCTTGTCATCTTCTAGCCTTTGTATTGTTATTGCCTGTTTCCTTGTTATTTTTAAGAGATCTTTCCTTTCATCATCACACATTGCAAACTTGTCTTCAAGTTTTGATGGTCTATCCTTAGTTTCTTTTAAGGAGTTTTGCCAGCTTTCAATGGAGTTTTTAATTTCCTGGTAGTCTCTTTGAATCTGTTTCATGTATTCTATATTTTCTTTATATTCTTTATCGAATGTTTCTCTCCTTTTTTTGTGTTCCTCCCTTCGTCTGTCTGTATCATCCTGAGAGATGCTTCCTAAGAGCATTTCATTTATTACTCTACTCATATCTTGCTTTACCTGATTTAATATTTCAATTTTGAGCTCATCTACAAGGTCCCGAAGATATCTCTTAATGTCCATTGAAGCCATGTCTGATGTTGCGTGTTTGTGGCCCTCATTTGCCCTTGTTTTTCCCTCTCCTGGATCAGGGCTCTCAGGGTTCTGGGCTGGGGGCCTCCTCCTGCCTCTCTCTCCTGTCATGGCCCTGGCTTCCTCCACACAGGTTACAGTGCAGGTCCCATCCCCCTTCCCTGTTGGCCACAGTTCCTCTGAAGCACACTGGCGAGGGACCTCTGCCCTCTCCTGCCTGCTCTTGTCACTGAGGTGTAAGCAGCAGCTGCGTATGCCTGCCCCTCCCCACCGGGCCAGCCAAACTTCAGGGGCGATCACCCGGTCAGTGTGTGCTAGGCGAGGGAATCCATTTGGGATGGCTCATTGGGTCCCAGCCAGGGGCATGGCCCAGTCCAAGCAAATCTCACGAATCTGCTCTGGGGAGGGAGCAACCAACTGAAGTCACTGTCGCTCCCAGTTCAGGCTCCTTCTGCCCGATTCCAATATGTAGCCATTTGGTCGCACCCTTCCCATGGCGGAGGGTCTCATTCCCAGCACTAACCGTGGATTAATGAAGGTCCCTTCACCGGCTCTGCTCTCCATTGGGCTCACCAACCCCCGATTTCAGCACTGCTGTGCTTCCTGTGAGTGGCGGCAGGAACGATTTTGGGTGGCTCTGCCTGCTGGCGCGGATTCAAGCTGGCACAAACTTGGCAGGTCGCCGCAAAAATGCTTTGTCCTGTAATTTTTAGCTGTTTCAGTTGTAGTCCTGAAGTATTTGACGAGCTTTTTTATGTTTTAATTTCTTCCTGTGTCAGGAGGATCCATCTCCCTCTGTCTGGGTCTCTCCAGGGTGTTTTATTCTGGCATATGAGTTGTTTCTCCCGGGAGGCTTTGTATTCTGTTGCTCACTGATCAGCCATCTTGTCTTCTCCCTGATCCAGTTCTCTTAAAAGTCAGGCTTAATCACATTTCAGGAAGATTGAAAAAGATACCAAATTGCCCAGATTCCATAGCTGACTTTGTGCTCTCCTTTGGTGGTGTTTGCTTTGAACAATGCATCTCTAATTCACTAATCAGTTACACCCGGGCTTAAAGGGCGAAAACCCAGTGTGCATTTTTTTGTCCTGAAAATTAGTCATGGCCACTTGGCTGTGGTTTAGAAATGGGCTGGCCTGCACCTGGAAATCCTAATGTGATGTGGTGGCACCCTGGCACACTGCCAGAGCCTGCTCCCCACCATGTGACAGGGATGTGAATGAAAGACGGGCAGCGGCCACGGAGCAGCCTGGCTCCTCAAGTGGGCGATGGACTGAATTGACAGGTCCAGAGGGCTCTGGTGTTGGCCTTGCGTGTTGAGCATGGTGCTGTGGAACAGATGGAGGGGAAGGGGCCTCCTTGACAGTTCGGGAGGGTGGGGATCTTGTAAGTCACGAGGAGTCAAAAGAGCGGTTCAGTTATTAGTGGTGTTCTGTGTGACAGCTTGACATGCAGTAATTGTCCACAGAGACCGGCCCGCGTCGCGATGGTGCTCTTGCATATGTGTCATGGTAATCTTTCCCTGATGAGGAAGAATGGTGTGATTGGAATAGTTCTGAATAATTTCTCAGCATTTAGTAACCATCAGCTTAGGAATGGTTTTCCTAACCACAGTAGTTGTCTGGAAGACTACAAATAAGAGCAATTGTGATTCTTGCCTTCAAGAAACATTTTTTCCCCATTCCTAAGAGAAAAACTCTGGTTGGAAAGTCTATAACATTACCTAATATGCTGAGATAATGTTGAGTGTGTTTGCAAAATAGAAAAAATTTAATCTGTGTGTATGTGGGTTGCTAATTATTGTTTTCAAAGTAATACATGCTTGTTATCCCTAGCCGAAAAGCCGAGAAAAGTCATGTACAATCTTACCACTTAGATACTCTGTTAACATTTTTATACTCTACTTCTGGTTTTCTAGGTAAATGCATTTGTGTTTTTATTCTTCATGCATAAGACAGACTATCCCTACTATATCCTAAGAATTGTTATGTTATTTTATACTGATACTATTACATAATATTCAGAAATTATCAATTTAAACACTTTATAATATGCTTTTCAGAGCATGTACCATAATTTTCCATGCTGTTTCCCTGTAGTTGGAAATTTCATTTACTGCATTCTTACAAGTATTGATGAGACATCATATTTGTTTAGGTGAATTTCCTGAGGAGTAGAGTCCCAGAGAAATTATGTGGTAACAGAATATTTTAAATTTTGTTTTTCAGGATTTAGACAGGTTTACTTCTCTGATAAGAAGGAATGATGTCATTTGAATAGTTCTGAATAATTTCCCATTATGTACTAATGATCAGCTGTAGAAACGTTTTTGCTTGCCACAGTGGTTGACAGGAAGACTAGAAACAAGAGTTAGCTTAGGTTGCCACTTTAAGCACTGTAAAGATGCCAAGCGGACCCGTGTGTGTGCATATACATTTCCAAAATGTATAGAATCAGGCATATTCAGATTTCAAGCAATTTGGCATTAAACTCTAACTCTACCTAGATAAAGCCTTCTGCCATTGTGTGTATGGAGCTCTCTCGTGTTTCTTTCTCCTGACAACCGTCTCTTACATCTTATATTCTTGCCGCCTCTTTCCACACTCTGTGCTTTGCCTCTGTCTTTGTCGTCTGGTGTGTTTGCACGTGTTGTCACGGTTCCTCGCATTTGCCCTGGGAATTACTGAAGGGAGGTGCAAAGCTGTGAAGGCACAGAGGTACCTGAGGAGGGTACAGTCCTCAGAACACACACGCACACACAGGCTTATTTTTGGTGAAATTTAATCCTGATATGTTATAAAGGAATCTTTGGGGGTGTAGATGTGGTTCAGTGGTAGAGTGCTTGGGGTCTGCAAGGAAAAAAAACTCTCTGCAAGTGTGTTTGCGATGGAGTTTGGTCTCTCTTGTGATCCAGTTCTGCATAAACAGTGCCTGGTCTTGGAAGGCCAGCGGGGAGCAGTTCTGTGAGGACTGGAGTAGAAATATTCAGGGAAGATAGTAATGATTGATGTTTCAGGCAGGCATTCAGAAGCTCAGGAGTGCCATGTTGCTGCTTCTCTGTAGATCAGCAAACCTGGGACCACCTGTCTTCCTGTTGTCCATAGGTAGCAGTGCTACATACCATTAATGGTCACTTGAGGCAGCTTTGTGAACCAGTTCTACTTAGAAAGCTGACATCCAGTTTAGTTGGATTTTGTTTCCATATACCTTTCTACAAGTTTGAACACATACACAGATTCATGTAACTACCATCGCCACTGTCCGAGTCCAGGACACATGTCACCTCAAAGGTGTCCTCTGCTGACCTTTCACAGTCAGCCTTTCCCTGGTTCCTAACTCCTGAAGCTACTGTCTGGTCTTCATGGAGTGGTGCTGTCTCACCGGGAGCTCGTGGGAGCAGAGCCACAGCCGTATCTCCTTCAAGTCTGGCTTCTTTCACTGAGGCTGGTGTCTGAGCTACAAAAACAGGTTGTGCCAGGTTGTTTGCCAGTGGTGTTTGCCAGTGGTTCTGCCTCTTTTATTGTTTAGCAGTAGTTCGCCGTATGGTTAGGCCACAGATTGCTTATTGCCCATTTGAAGGGCATATGGGTTGTTTCCAGGTTTTGTCAATTTTAAAAGGAAATACTGTGAACATTTCTGTGGGTTTTTGTGTGGTTCTGCTTTTTGTGTTATGTCGAGAAAACTATCTATTCGTAGGTCCTAAAGATTTTCTCCTGTTTCCTTCTAACAGCTTTATAGTGTACGTTTCACATTTAGATCTGTGATCCACTTTGAGTTCATTTTATGTATGGTATGAGGTAAGAATCTGAATTCATCTTTCCACACAAGTTGTCCCTATATCATTTGTTGCAAAGTCTGACTTTACCTCATTAAATCTCTCTGATACCTTTGTCAAAATCTATTGATCATAAATGTAAAGGTTTATCGCTCAATTTCATTCCACATATATCTTTTCTATTGATCTGTGTGGCTGCCTTATGGCAGTCCCATGCCATCTTGATTATTGTGGCTTCATAGAATGTTCTGAAATGGTTAAGCTCCCCCAAATCGTTCTTCTTTATAAAGATTGTTTTTGGCTCATCTGTGTTCTTTGCATTTCTATATAATTTTTAGAATTGTCCTTGTCAGATTGGGGAATTCCATTCATTCTTTCACCAAATGTTTTTTTCTGGATTTTACTCATTGTCCTCTTTGAGGAGTTTGGGGTTAGTCCTTTTGATTGGCCCATATGTTCATGAAAGAGCACTAGACTTTCTTCCCCAGCCATTCTTCTTTTGTCTTGGTAATTCTCATTATTACCTAGAAATTTACTGTTTCTCTGACATCTCCATTCTGTTGTTAAGCCCATCAAGTGAGATTTTTTTTAAAAAGCTCTTTTTGGTTGTTGTATTCTTCAATTCTAAAAATTATACTTGGTTCCTGTTTATATCTTCTGTTTCTTTTTCTTTTTTTTTTTGGTACTGGGGATTAAACACATGACCTCACGTTTGCCAGACAAGCAGTTAGGACCACTGAGCTAAGTCCCTGGCCCTTACATCTTCTGTTTCTTTGGTGAGCTATTTCATTTTCTTGCTCATAGCAAGAGTGTTTGCCCATGCTAGTGCATTTTTTTATGATAGTTTTTAATATCTTTCAGAAACTTCTAGCATTTCTCTCATCCTATGGTGACATCTTTAACCAAGCCAATTGGAATTTTCTTCATCTTGCACAAGTCAAGTAATTCTGGAAATTTGGATGTTATGTTACAGTGTCTGGACCTGAGTTAATTGTTCAGAGAATATAGAGGTTTGTGTTTTAGCAGGCAGTCAACTCTGTTGGGTTCTGCCTGCAAGTTCAGAGGAATCTTCTGTGGGCTGTGGTGTTGGTGTCAGTTGTATTTTCAAAGGCTTTGCATGTCTCTTCGGATCTATCACATGTGAATGTCACCCAGTGTCCAGTCTGTACCTCTGTGGTCTTCCAGCCCACAGTTCAGTTTTTAGAGTCTTAATTTCCACTCTCCAGGGTCAGGTCCACGCACGCATAGCCCAGAGAGGAGGCTAGGAGTTCATAAACAGCTTGTCGGGTTCCCTTTCCCGGGTGCAGGTTTCCTGTGGTCTCATTATGTTTTCCTAGGAGCTGGCCCTTTTGCTTCTCTGGCCAGAAATCTGGTCCTTTATTTATCCCACTCTGCTGTGTACTTTTACAAATGCATTTGGGACAAAACAGCAGCACAGCAGAAAGAGAATACAAACAGAGGTCAGTGAGGGTCAGGGGAGGACTTAAGGGGCTTTTAGGCTCCCATGGCAACTGCTAATGCTGTTGTTGCTATCACTACTGTGATTGTTTATGCCTGGGACGTGAGAGAAAAGATGGAAGGACCCATCATGATTTCACACTGTGTGTGTGTGTGTGTGTGTGTGTGTGTGTGTGTGTGTGTGTGATTTAAAAAAAAAGCCACCTCTTACTAGACATACTTTTGTCTCATTCAATAATACGTATACAGATTATGTGTATGTATGTCATACATATGATAGTCAATTACATGGCTGTACTGTGCTACAATTTTCTGTTGATAGGCTGCCTTGTTATTTTGTTTTTAGAAATAAGCTGCAGGGAACATTCTTGAACATACACCTTGGCATGCTTGGTGTAAATATTTGTCATTGTTTTCTATAAAACTATTAGATTTTTTTTGTCTTTTTGCATATATCTTTGTGATTTGCTGTCTGCTTTAGATTTTGTGGTATTTTCTTCTGCAGAAAAAAATTTTAAGTTTTATTTAGTCAAATATATGGGTCTTTTGTCTTTGTGTTTTCTGTCTCTTAGACTTAGAAAGTAGTGTGAGACATTCACATGTGCTTCCTTTTTGTAATTTGATTATCCTTTTAGGCAATAGTCTAAAATTACTTTCAGTGTGTGGCATGAGGGAGGACTCCAGATGAAAACTTTTTTTTGTTTTTAAATACATTCCCAGTGAATGAAGTAAGCTTTGTTTTTGCCTTATCAATGGCAGGCTTCTCATTAAATGAAACTGACCAGAAACACAACACATTGAATGGATGTCTTCATCCGATTGGGTTCTGCAGGTAATCTCCCAGCCGCGCAAGTTGTAGGGAGACCACGCACTGCTTTTGATCACTTAGGTGAATGAGGGATTGTCCTTCAGCTGTGAGGTCAGCAGGTACAACTAACTGCAAAGCAGATAATTAGAAACAAAGTCGGCTCTTGGAGGAAAATGCAGTGCAGTGGGCAGGATGGCTTCCAGTAGAACACAGGCCTGTGGAGGGGAGTGCATGTCACCCTGGCCCTCGCCTTGTGCTCTCATGGCCCCACAGAAAAAGCCATCTCGTGGGCACTGCTTCCCAGAAGTTTGCGATGCATGACACTGGAGGAGTGGCACGAGCGAGAAGGAAGCACCAGGAGCTTATGGTGTGCATTTGGAAACAGCCAGCTGTGTGAGGTGCTTCTTGTTATTTCTACATATAGGAGCACCGCCACAACCTATGTAGCACTGTCCCTTGCAGCCTGCAGAGTCAGGTGACCCGCTTGAGGTCCCACAGCTTCCCTCCTGGCAGTGGAGCCCAGTTTGTCCAGCTCCAGACCCTGTGTCTAGCCAGCCTCCCTTCCCGCTCTCCCTCTCTCCTGCCCTCTCTTCCACCTTCCTTTGTCCTCCTGACTTTTCCTTTCAGTTATATCCTGAACCACTTTTGAAATAACATTTTAAATGGACAGAGTGACATATTTATTGTAGAAGTTTTGGATGCTGTAGCAAGTGTGAAGAAGTAACACTACCTGTGACACTCCTGACTGCCATATGTGTGAGTTTAGTTTTTCTGCGTGTTTCACCAACCTGGGCTGTCCATGTGAGATGCATTCGTGTCGGTTGGTGGGGACAGTGGCTTTGTTGTGTCTTGTTGTGCGCATCACTGGTTCATATTTTGCCCTTTTCCAGTTGGACACTTAGCACTGTTCTTACTGATACCCTTTGAATACCACTATGCTGGAGAACTTGGTTTTTCTCCCTCCGAGTCACACATTGTGTTATTGACCACTAGAATTCCTTTCTAAAGCTGTTAAATTTTATAGGAAGCTCTTCCTTGAGTTTACTCTTAAAGCATATATTTTTCATTTGGTCTCCAAAGTAGGGCATCTGAGGCGTTTTGTTTTGTTTTGTTTTGTTTTAATTATGAGAGGTTTTTATATATAGAACCCTAAGTAGCACACACATGAACTGTATTAAGTGAATCTCTAAGCGTGGCCCCAGCCTCATAAACAAAGCAGGCAGCAGCTCTAGCTGGGTGCCTGAAACCTGCTTCTCAGAGCCCTCTCTTCTGTTTCCTCCAGTCTGGCCCACCAGGTGGATTGTGAATTTCAGTTTATTTCTTGAAGGCAGACATCTTTATTCCTTTTTTTTCCCTTTGATGGGAAAGTGGAAACCTTGTAAGGGAAGTGAGTTGTCTGTGGTCTGGTAGAAAAAGTAACTGTGATACTGGGTCCTAAGTCACGTTGCTCCCTCTGCCATTTTTGGTAGCAGAGTGTTTCCTTGGCCCTTACCGTTCTGGGTTTAACTGTGACTCTTTCTGAAGAGCACAGATAAATTGCTGGGGAGCAGTGCTTTCGTCACCGACAGTTTTACATTGGCCTCATCTGGTCGTTAGTGGACAGCTTCCCTTGCCCTCCGAAGGTGGACTGGTGTTCTGCATAAAGTCTGCTGGCCAGCCTGACTCCTTGCCACTGCTGGCGTTATTAAGGCAGCGTGCACACATGACGAATGGGAACGGGATTGTTCCTTTTATGCAATCAATACCAAAGTGCCAGATGAATAAACATAACTTAGAAGCTGGCTAGCCTTTCAGAAGATCAGATGCCAGGCACTGGGTCAGGTTCAGCTTCTGTTGCTTTTCAAGCTCACATCAACAATCCCACAGCAAATGTGGGTTAAAAGTGGAGCCCAGTGGAAGACCTCGCGCAGCGGTGCGTGCGCAGCAGAGCGACTTGCAGGTCTCTAGAGTTGCTGAGCACTCCTCTTTTCCTCTTGGCTTTTGTCCACTGTTGACTCCCTGAGAATGCAAGTCTCAGCCACTGGCCTGGCGGGATGGGAATCACAGGGACCTTCAGCCTCAGAGGCCATTGGGCAGGCTGGTGCCACGGTCACCTTTGCAGACTCCGGGGTCACACACAGCTTGGCTCTCCCACGCTGAGCTGGGAGACCATGGCCAGGTGACTTGATCTGTCCAAGGCCAGCTTCCTCATCTGTAAAGTGAGGGCCGTGTTAGTCCACACACTGTTGTGTGTGAGTGTAAAGCAGGGAGAGCTGGGTCCACGGGAGGCCGTTCCTGTGACGCCCTCATTGCAGTGCCTGGGGCAGGGTGTGCGCCAGTAGCCGTAGCTGCTGATAAAGGGCGCCAGTCTCCTCATTCGGTGGAAGGAGAAACCAAGTCCCAGACCTCGTGACCCTGGGACCAGTGAGCAGCTGAGCCAGCTCAGGGACTCTGGTGACCGGACTTGCTACACAGCCTCTTTTCACCCTGCCACCTGCCTGTCTCTGGATCACTTGTCACCTTCCCTGGTTCTCTGCAGAGCCGCCAGATCCTAACAACAGATGGTGCTGTTTTGAATTAAAACAATTTAACTCAAGATCCATCAACTGCCAACATCAAACATCCTTAAAAGAAAGAAAGAAACTCATTATCAAGAGTATTTAAGAAAGTAGGTGTTTAATCTGTTGTAATCATCTGCATTCTTGGGAAGAAGAAAGTCAGTGGCAGCTGCCGCCATGGGCCGGGCCGCAGATGTGCTGGCTGATAATTGCCTCAGACCGGATGTGTCCCCGCTTTTCTCTTCCCACAGTACTGATTTGGACTTGGGTCCTGAAGAACAAAAGTTGGAGCCATGTTGAATATCTTCAAATTTAAGAAATGGTTTCTCTCTCTTTTTTTTTTTTGGTACCGGGAATCAAACTCATGACCTTGCACTTGCCAGGCAGGTGCTTAGGCCACTGAGCTAAATCCCTGGCAAGAAGTGGTTTCTCTCTTTCACTTGCCCTCTCGATGCCTCCCACTGCCCACAGACCCCATGGCTGGCTGTCCCCTGGTGGGGCTCTGTCCAGGCACCTGCAAAGGTTGTGCCTCTAGTGATGGGTGGGAAGGTGCAGTGGGGTTTTTGGTTACTGTTGTGAAATAGCCAGCGCTGGATACTTACTGAAAAAAGCGGTTTATTTAGCTCACAGTTTCAGAGGCTGAAAGTCGAAGTAGCCGACTCTGGTAAGGGCTCCTTCAGCCACATTCCCTTGTGACTGGTGGCACCATAGTGGCAGGACCTGTGTGGGAGCGGGGGATAGGGAGGCCAGAGAGCAGCTGGGACATAGCTGGTCCCTAACAATCTGGCCCGGAGATCCGAGTTGGGTTCGATCCCCCTGAGGACTCTCAGTGCTTCCGGCACCTCTCCCTCGGCACCATTCTAAGGGTTCCCCTGCTTTCAGGTCTCGCTGTTCTGAGGACCCCACATGAATCCTTGAGGGTCCCGGGCAGACTGCACCCAGACAACGGCAGGGGCACGAGGGAGGCCAGGTTCCTGTGAGAGTGATGTGCAGTGTGCTCTGAGCCACGTGGGCTCAGGCCCCACAGCAGCGGCCTCGGGCAGGGAGTGGGACTGTGTGGGTGATGGTGTGCTTGCGAGGGGTGCCCCACACGCAGGCTCGCTGTGTCCCACAGCCTCCCCTGCAGCAAGCATGTCTTGCGGCCCGCCCTGCTCCGGGGCAGGGGGCGGCAGCCTGGCAGCGCTCTTTTCCTGCCTTTGTTCTCTGGATTTCTCCATCCTGCCTTTTCTACTCGATCCCCCTCCGTTATTCTTATGGCGGGGATGGCAGGTTAGCGGAACGAGGACTGGGTGTTGCCTTTCTGGAGTCACTGGTGAGCATGGGGTGTGGGTGCACACGTGTGGCCTTCTAGGTGGAGGACCCAGGATAGTGCTGACTGAGCATGGTACTTAAGCACCGTTAACTTAGTGCTCCTCCCTGGGACCTCGGTGCCCTTGATCCAGAGTCCAGCCTGATGGGCTGAAAGGCCTGGGTGTCATTAAGCACTGCCGTCTGCTCCCAGCTAAAAGTAAACATGCTGCCTTTGTATTTGTTTCTGCGCCGTCTTGTACCCAACGTATAGATTCGGGCCCTATTTACAGCTTTCTTGTGACATTTGTATGGGCCGGCTCAGATCAGGTGACACGTGCTCTGTGCAGGGTGCCACCCAGCCCAGCCAGCCGTCTCCGCGCCCCACCTCTCGGGCCCGGCTCTAGGGTTTGTGTGTTTTATAAATGGCTGTTCTTAAGTAACCCACCATGTGGTTTCTACCTAGTTGTGTTTCAACTATTCTCCCACAGGGAAATAAAGCAAAAAGGTGACGGCATTTGCTTTTTAATCTTTTAATAACTCATTTCTCCACTGCAGGGAAGAGACTGAGGTTCCCAGTGGCTTGAAAGGCCTGGGCTTTATTTGGCGCTGGTGACCTGATTGTGCCGAGCGGACCAGATGAAGCTCTCTGGCCGTCGATTTGTGTCTGACAGCGTTTCAAAAAGCGATGTCTAAGTAGCTGACGCTGGTGTGGTGGTGGGAGTGAGGTTTATCATCCCGTAACGTCTGTGTGAAGGGGAATATTGTACATGTTCTCTTTATCAAAGTGTTCTTCTACTTTTTTATCGACACTTTGCACCCTCCTATGGTCTTGTGAAACAAAACAAGGAATGGAGCCATGAAATTTCAGAGCCTCCAGAGAGGCACAGAGGTGCCACCTGGCTGCGGTCCCAGAGGCGAAGGCCCCTGGCGGCAGCTCCTGGTGTCTGGCGTCCTTTCCCTCCTGGGGCCGGCCCTCCCCTCCCCTCCCCTCCTCCCCTCTGCTCAAAAGCTTGTTGCTGGGCTCTGTGTTGGCACTGCAGCGCCCCAGTCCACGCCCCTTCCCCTTCAGGCTTTAAAGCCGAGGCACACTTTCCCTCTTTTCTCTGCCTGCCTGCTAGGAAGTGTTTTTGTTTCACAGATGTTTCCCAAGTGCTCAGAAAGACACATTGTAAGGTGTGGTCCATAAATATTTGTTGAATAGGTGGTGGGAGTATCACCTGGGTGAAGCCATCTTTCTCTGACATGTTTTTTTTTTTTTTTTTTTTGGTGCCAGGGATCGAACTCATGACCTTGTGCTTGCCAGGCAGGCGCTTGTGCCACTGAACTAAATCCCCGACCCTGTCTGTGGCTATTTTTTGTTTTTTAATTTTTGAATCAGGGTTTCACTAAGTTGCCCAGGCTGGCCTTGAATTTGTTACCCTCCTGCCTCAGCTTTCCAAGTAGCTGGGTTTACAGGCATATACTGTCACCATGCCTGGTGACCTTTTTCTTTCTTTTTTTGTTTTTTAAACTTAAATTAAACAGCAGTTTGAATGAGATGAAATGTCATATCCTCCCAGTGATCACGTCTGTGGGTTCTTTGCATCTCGGTTGTGTTAATGCGTCACTCATCATCCTCGTCCCACTGCCGGCTGTGGGGTTCTGGGGCAAGCAGGGTGCCGGGGAAGTGGGCGATGTGTCTTTGCTGGATCTGGAGCTCTGCCTTGTCATCCCTGTTTAGGAAGGGCACATACTCGGGCAGCCAAGGCATTGCAGCCCTTCTCCTCGGCCGGCAGCTGCTCAGCAGAAGCCCTGCCTGCTTTACCCATTTCCCTTTGGTGATGTCTCCTGGAGACTCCGGTGCCGTTGTCTTCCCCCCTTCACCAGCACAGTGGCTCTGGTTTTCTCAGTGCCACCAAAGCCAGCCCATTGTTGCTGTGGACTTGTTTGCATGTTGCACAGCCATCTGTTCCCTTTACCTTCCAAGCTTCAGTGTTTGGAGTATGAATTGCCATCAGCTCCCAGGATTTCAAGGCTGGCTGTTTGTGTTGTATGCCAGTAACTAGTCTTTCAGCCATTAGAATCCAGAGAAGCCTAGCTTGCTCTTGCTTCGTGTGGGTGCCTTGGGCAGTGGCTGTGGCTGAATGAGGAGCATCCAGGTATCTGATGTAGCTGTGGTCTCAGAGCCATATAGAGCTGCTGTACGTGCTTTCACCCAACAGGACACCAAATCAGAGTCATTACATAATGCCCGGGATGTGTGGCAACCACAGAGACAGCAGCCCGCAGCTTATGGTTACCCTCCTGCTTTGTGACTCCGGCCAGCTCAGCCTTGGCCTGGGTGGAGTGGGGTTCCAGCAGGATTTAGAGAACGCTTTTTCTCCTTCTCCCAAGAAGCCCCAGCTGCCTGCTGCATCCTTCCGCCAAGCTTCCTGGCGGCACTGTGTCGCCACGGTTACCTCCACCTCCTGCTTCCTTCCACATGCCAGCTCCCCCTTGCCTGTGCTTCTCTGCCTGCCCTCCCTTCTGCCTGTGGCCTTCCAGCACGGGCTTTCGGCACTCATGTCACTGATTGTAGTTTAGAAGTTACTTGTCCGTGTGGGACTGTATCACTAGCACTTAGCACCATCTCTGGAAAAAGGTTCAGCAGTATTTCTTTAGGAGATAGTGTGTTTTCACAGACCTCCAGAAATGTGTGCATGGTAGAGACTCTGTTTTACATCTGAGGAAGCTGGGGTGGGGAGAGGTTTAATCGCTAGCCCGACCGGGTCTAGGCGGTGAGTGGGAGAGCCAGACCTTTTTGTTGCTCTTTCGTAAGGGGCATTAATGACCTTCTCTTTCCTAAGACAGTTAAACTATAGCATATGAACCAGAGACCTGTGTTCTGAGCATACCAGGTTGCTTAAGAAAAGGAGATGATTTTATGTATTAAATGTTAGCCAAGAACTTTTTTTGTCTTCTTGTTCAGATATTTCCAAATGTCCATTTTTCTACTTTAAGCAACCTAGTGCATGAGTGCAGCTTAGTCTTTTTTTTTAAGCCATCACCCAGTGTGTCGGCCCCAGCAGGCCTGGCCTGGGAAGGTGATGGTGGGGCAGGTGGAGCAGACCCTGCTTCGGACCCAGGGCAGAACTGGCTGTCCTGCTCCTGCTGCTCAGGTGACAGTGGCACTGAGTTCTGGCTGAGGCAGTTTTGGCCTAGTTGTCACCCACAGAGGAGCACAGGTCTGGGGCTTCACCCGCTGCTCAGGCTGGTTTGGTGCCAGGGTTGTAGGAGGGGAGGGGCTCCCACCGTCTAGGTGTGGTGGAGCTATTCCCTGGGAAGGGTTTGCTGTGGCTATCACAGTTTCCCTGTGCCTCCTTTGACACTATTGCCAGCTTTTGGAAACGTGAGCAAAGTAGTATTGGGGTGTTGTGCACCCTCCCCCCAAGTTCACCACAGTTACTTCCTCTTTGTCAAGGCCATGAGGAGAATGTTCACGAAGCCACCAGAGAGCAAATAGCCCAAGTCCCTAGCCATTACTCCTGCAGCCACGGGAATCTCCAGGCAGGTTCCCGGGAGAGGCCGGCATTTCATCCTTACTACTTGAAACTCATTCTTATGCTGTGTTGTGTTGTGTTGCGCTGTGCTGTGCTGTGCTGTGGTCAAACCCCAGACCTTGCCTACACTAAGCAGGAGTTTCCCACTGAGCTGCGTCCCCAGTCTAACTCCATTCCTTTAAGGCAGCTGCTGAAGGTCTACTGTGAGCTGCACTGTGACCAGTTCTCCACGGAGCGAGTGTCTTGCATGGTTACAGACACGCAGCGGTGGAGATCCTGACACGTGTGTCTGTGATCTTGAGTCGCTGACTCCAAGGCGGATGTATCTCCGTGGATCCTGTGGCCTCGGAGTAGTCGTGTCATGTTGTATTCCTTTAAGAGAGACTGAGTGCCTGCTTGTCTTTACTTAGGTTCTTTTTTCGTCTCACATTCTTTATTACCTGCTTTTTAGATCTTTGTTAATCTGGTGGGTGGACCAGAGTACATCACTGTTAGTCTTCCTGTGTGAGCAAATGAAGGAGGCTGGGGGAGAGCACTGCTCTCGATGTGTAGTTTCCGTGAACTGAACTGCAGAAAGGAGGAGCCATGCTTGGGCTCCCCAGGCTCACCCAGCGTGTGGAGAGTAAGAGACCTCCTTGGTGACTCGGCGGCAGGCACCCAGGGAAGAGCAGTGAGCTGGATGACGCCCCACTGTCCCAAACAAGGGTGGCCTGCTCCGGGGACTTGGGGTTTTGCCGCAGAGATGCATTAGCCGCATGTGGCTGTCCTCTTCCTCTGTTCCCGCTCGGTCTCTGAGGTGTGTTTGCCTCCTGCAGTGGGAAGCCCTCACCTTGCTGGCGCCCCTGTTGGTGTCCCTGCCTCCGTTCCCACTGTATTCGAGACATCTGCATGGTGTACCTCGTCCTTTGTTCACTGTCTGTCCTGTGCCCTCTGGGATACTGTGCTTGCCACATGGTAGTTGCTATTTTCAGTCTTGTCCTTAGACCTGACCCAGGTGTGATAAAGCTCACATGTTTTTGTTATTGATAGAATTTATCCAATCATGCACTGTCATTAATGTGTGTCATTGTCGCCATTCGTCACGGAATGAATAGAATTCTGGTTGGCAAGCAGTGTAGACCTATCATGAGACTTGCAGGTGTTGGTTGTGAGATCAGCTACATGACTTTGGGCAGAGACAACCTCCCCAGGTGGTGAGGTGAGGCTATAAGGACCTTCCCCTCGTGTTGTGTCTTGAGGATTTGGTGCCCGCCACCCAGGAGACAGTTAGAACTGCTGTCGTGATTGTTTCGTAAGGTATGTAGCCTCGGGGTCTTGAGTCACCTGCTTACGTGTTCCTTGGGTGAGGGCGGTGTGTAAGTTTGTGTGCACCTGCCTGTGTGCTCTGGTGAATTCGTCATGCCAGGAATGAACTAGTCCACTGTCACAGTCTTTAGAGCTGAAGTCCCTACTTCTTACTCATGACAGTTTTATGTTCTGTAGTGGGGACCTGTATGTCCCATCCTCCCACCTCAAGCCTTTTTCTTTGACCTGTGCCTGGAGCCACACAGGAGAAGGGTGAAGGCTGCAGTCAGTGCATGGTCAGCTCTTCCCCTCTGAATCTGCCACGTGCTCAAGGAGGGACCATCCCGAACCTCCCTGGTCCGTGGGATTGCTGAGGACACAGGAGGCTGCAGCTGAATGGCTGTATGTAACGTGTCAGAAACCCAAGGTGTCATTCTGAGATTCAGTTCCCCATCAGATGCTCATTCTCAGCCACTTTTTGAGCCAGTAAGTGAGGTATACCATGTGATTCTCCTGCAGACATCTTTAGAGAACGTTTCCCAAGTTGCCCTTCGTCCTTGGACAAAGACTGTGGTGGCATCAAAGAGAAGGGTAGGCTTTGTTAGGAACTGGTTCCTAGAGAAGTGTGAGCCAGAGTCTGCTTTCCTGTTCTAATGGGCAACCTTCCCGACCTTAAATGCTTGAGTCTGGTGTGCTTTGATGAATTTACACTCTTGATGTGTCTGTGAACATTTTAAAATTCTTCTTTCCATTGAATCTAATAAAGGTAATCACTTGTTTTCTGCTTCAGATCTGTTTATATTTATGAGAGCTAATGATAGATACATTGTGCCTTTGGGGAGGAGAGAGAAAATTCCTCCTGTTTCTGGAGCTGGGGGGGGGCGGGGCAGTAAGCTGCATCCTCTATTCCCATATATTTAATAAAGATTGCTGTGGTAGCCGTGATTCACATCTATTCATGTGGGGCTGTGCCTCGGTGCCGTGTTGCTGCTTCTGAGATTGGCACTGTTATATTATTAATAGTGCTGATCACACATGCCTTGCATTTAATATGGAATATAAGGGGTTCACCTAGCAGGAATGAAAAGTCTCAGATTGAAAGTGTAGATGTTATAAAATTTTAAAAGAAGGGAATGTGTTATGGTCGAACTTTTGAAATAAAAGTAGTGTATTTTTAATCGCCCAGTTGGGAATGTCCTCGCATCCTTGAGATGGGGCAGGGTGGGGACAGGAAGGACAGAAGACATCTTCCTTGTAGCTGTCTGCCAAGTAGAGCCAGAGACTGGTCCAGAACCCCGGGACCTGCGTTCTGCTGGCCAAGGTGGAGAAGACACCAGCAGAAAGATACCTTCAGGAGGCGCTGGCGCTGGCTGCTGAGGGCGGGTGGGCAGGCGGGCTCTCAGCACAGTTGGAGGTCTGTGCACACAAGCCCGTGCTGAAATGCCGCCCCATGACATTCGGTGGGGCAACCTTTGATGATGAATCTTCTTGCCCTTTTTAAGGGAGTAGAAGGGGAGGCGGATAGTACTTTGCAAGGTTCTAAATTTACCAAAGTTTTTCAGATTTAAATTTTCCTAGAAAAAATGTCAAAGGATTGTGGTTCCAAAAATGCCTTTGTTGGCATTTTAATGGTGTTTTGTGGGCCCAGTATGGGCCCAGTATAGAGTGGAAGTGAAAAGAAACAGTTTCTTTTCATGGTAGTGGGGTATTGACTCCAAAGCCCCAGACCAAACAGTGTCCAGGAATCTTCATGATTTATATATTGTATGTGATCTTTTCTTAAACGTTGTTAACCTGTGCCCTTTGCAGACAGTGTGGGGTTAGAAAATGTCACGGGGACTTTGGGTTACTTTCATAACTGTGTAAAGAAGATTGTTGTCCCCAAAATGCAGAGACTAGGACAAGCATGCTTAATAGCACGGTGTGTGCAGAGACAGCCAGCCCCCCAGTGAGCCTGCCCTTGGCTGCTGGCAAACGCAAAGTACTCGAGTGAGATTTCACTTGTGGTCTGCACTAGTCGTGAGGAGGGAAATGTGTTGTTGCTACCTGTCAGAGTGTTGTAGATGCCTATTTAATATGTTGGGAAGGCGAATTCTCAAAGCAGGAGGCCTTTCGAAATGCTTACTCACAGTCAATTTATTACAGACCTAGACAGGGCCCTGCTGTGGGTGCAGTGCCAGCGCTGCCCTTGAGGAGATGGTGGCCTGACTTCAGGGCTGTGGTGGGGGGCAGGTGAGGCCCGGGGGGCCAGGTGAGGAGGAGCCCCCTTCCCCAGAGCCGGTAGGCCGGGAGAGTGGACCCTGGTGCTGGTGCTGGGGGGCCATTCCCTCCGTAGACCTGTCAGCTCTTCAGGTAGGGGAAGCCCTCAGCTCAGAGCACATTCTGTCACCAGGTCATATTTGCAGAGGTGAACGTGCAAAAGCCCTCTCCTGTTCCTATCTTTAAGGTCACTTAAATAAAATGATCTAAGTGCAAGGAAAGAATGACACTTCTTTTGCAAGGCAGACAGACGCATAACTATTTTCAACTGTGTTTTAAAACAATTTTGGTTCCTAAAATCAGGTGTGTAGGTTTGATAGGTAGTTTTGCCAGAGACAGACCAAAGTTGCCTGCAGAGTGCCACATCATTTCTTTTCAGAAAGTTTACTTTCTTGGCAAACACTGAGTAAGAATCTGTGAAAAAGGACCCTGAAAACCATGATTTTGATCTGTGACACAGCACACCTTCCGTATCTCCAGGATTCTCCTCATGGTTGCTCTTTTGTGCTTTGTGTGAGTTTGCAGCCAGGGATGGCTTTGGGCTGGTGGCTCATGGCAAAGCCACCCTATGCCTGGTTTCCGCTGGCACAGCTGAGTACCTTCTCGCCCACCGCGAAAGCTCAATGCCTCATTATCTCTACAACCTGAGTGAATTTGCAAATTAATTGATGTGTGGGAGGGACGGCATCTGCTATTGTAAAAACCTTTAAGGGTGGCAGTAAAGCCTGAAATAAAATTAAATGTTACTGTAGTAAACGAACAGTCCCCAGGTGAGGGAGTGTGGTTTGCCTTATACGGTGGGGCTCGCATTTTCAGGTCCTGCTTAGCTCAGAGGCCTTGTGGTTTCCCCAGTATGACTTTTTATTTTCATTAAAGGAATACAGTCACATTGTTAAAAAGGCAAATAAGTAACACTAGGCGATTTGTCGTAGATGTGTGGGTCCCTTGCTCGAGTGTCTCCAACCCACTTCTCAGAGCCACCCCGTTCGCTCTTTGAACTGCTTCCGGGCATGCGTGCCTGCGTGTCCCTAAATCACTTGCTGCTGTAGACTGCTATTTTACAGTCAAGTTCGGCTCCTCATGGAAGACGGAGCTCTCTCATCCCCACCCCTTCTCATGACTTTGCTTTGGTCAGTACCCAGTTTTTCCGTAATTACGACTGTGGCGCTGGGTTGTGGCCGAGCCACGTGGTATACTGTGACTGCTTTTCCTCGTCCTCGAGAAGGCTGAGAGTGGGGGTGTCTCACCGTTGGGGTGCAGGTATACTCCTGTGTCAGCCTCTCTTGGGCAGCCCATGTGCGGAGGACATCGCCTAGCATCTGATGCAGGGGAGCAGGGGTCTGTGTACTTAAAGAGATTTAAGCCACCCGCTTGTTTTCCTGCCCTGGACCCAGCCTTCCATGGCACTTGCTGTCCCCACGTGGTCCCTGGAAGTTCTGCACTGCGGGTCAGCGTGCTTTTTCCAGGCATCTGCCTCCCTCCGAGCTGGCTCTCCCTCTGCGCAGGCTGGGCTTCAGCCGGCTTCTCTGCTAGGGTGGTACGGCTTCATTCGCTCCCTGTCTTCTGGGACTGAGTCCACCTCTCGTTTTGTTCCATGTCGTGTTCCATGGCCTGTTGCTGTCCCTCCCAGGCCCGTGTCCCTCCACTCACCCTTGCAGTGGTGCTCTGGGAGCGATGACTGCATGTCCTGCCGTGCTCACGCCCGTCTGCATCTCTTTGCTTGGTTTGGCCACATATGTGTGAGGCGTCTTGGCTTTGTGTTCTGCAAAGTCCCCCGACCGTGGGACCTGCCTTTGCCATGAAGCGGCTCCCCTCCATCGCCCTACTCTAACAACATGTTGTGAGTTCCTAAGGAGCAGTACTGTGTCCGGGTCCCTGCTGCGCTTCCTCAGGAGAGCCATCCAGTGAGACTGCTGTTGTGGTGGCCGGGAGCAATGGTTCGAGCCCCGGGCTCCCAGGAAGGGAGGCCTGACCTGTTCCCCTTGCACCCCCAGCACTCTGTCCCCTCACAGTGGTGCTCCTTGCTGCCTTGGCTGTGACTAGTCCACTCATCTGGAGCACCAGAGCACCGCACTCTGCAGCGGGAGTGCCTGGGGGCCATGGCAGTGTTAAAGAGGGGCGTTCCTACCAAGCAGAGGTGCCTTGGTATTGGATCCGCTCTCCTCGAGCAGTGAAGGAGCCTGTAACTCTACTGCCTGGTCCCCCACCACACTGGCAGCTTGTGCCCCCAGGGTCACCAGCAGATGGACAGACAGGTAGCGCCTTCCCCATCTCTCCCTGTCTCTGGAAACCAGCACAGAAGCTAGCAGTTTGTTAAGTCGCCCTCCTTAGGGAAAAGAAACCCTTGCATTTTCTCTGTGGGAGACGCACCCTGCTTCACTCAGTCACTGCAGCAGCAGCTCCCATCTGCAGTACTGGCCTGTATACCTCGAGTGCGGCTTTTGGACTGTGCCCTGTTTGCTTTCCCTTTTTTTTGGAAGGGTAATTTCAGACCTTATTAAAACATCATTCCCCCTGCCTAGCTCCCAGATTTCTGTGCTTAATCATAGAAAGGCAGCTTGTTCAAATATACATTATTCTTGTTTGGAAAACTCGGTTGGCTTGTCTCCCTCCCCAACCCTTCTGTATTTTGTAGCCCTGCTTCATTGAGGCAGTACTTATTAAATATCATAATTTGCTCATTGGAGAATTATTTGTAAACTTAATTAACTCTGTCAGTGTGTGAGTTCATTTGCTCCCTCTAATTTCAGGCCCACTGGTCCTGGTTTTCCAGACTCTGTCCCGTGTCTGTTAAAGACTTTGTAAATAGTTTTGAAATGCCACTTGGTGATATATGGGCCTCTTTAACATTTCTTTGATTTATGTGCAGTGCTGTGGAAAAAGGCAAAGAAAGCAAATTATATGGCGAAAAATGTTGCCAATCTTCACTTTTTTACCCTTAGTTTTAAAAAGTACACTTATCAATCACATCTGATGGATTTTCTTTTTTATAAAGACTGAAAATTTAACTATTTAAAGACTCTTGCAGTGCATATCTTGAATTTGCTAATCAAGTGTAGCTTAGCCCTGGGTTAGGGTAGCAGAATTCTGAAAGCTTCGTCGGTCTCACTGTCCCTGTCCTACTCCCACTACTCTTCTGTAACATCTATATGCATGAAAAATCAGGATTTCTGATAGTAGTTGGGAACATGGAAGTCTCTCCCAGCCAGAAGCGAAATCTTCCACCTTCAGGACCAAGACTGCATGCTGTGGGCCAGTAAGAGCCCGGATATAGGCCGACCGAGCCGTGTCCAAGGTTTCCCTCTTCAATGGCTTCCAGGTAGATACTGACTTCAGACCGATCAGCGAGTCAGCAGATATTTTTTGAGATTTTACTCTGCTGGCGTGCAGATTTTTAAGAGCCATGTGAATTCCTGGGTTCCTTGAGGTGGGGCCTTGCGGACCGTGAGGATGATTGTAATGCAGTGGAGGCCCAGCCAGTGTGGGCAGCTCGCTCACCCTCCACTGTGTGGCACAAGCTCACAGCCACTAATGCCAAGGTTGGGAGTCATCATGTGTTTGGCTTTAGAATATTTTACACTGTAGAAAGGTGGCATGGCTCATACATCACATATTACATTAATTGCTCTAGCAGGGTTTGGGCAGTACTCCGTAATCAAATATTGTATAGCAGAAATGTCTGACTCTTGCACTAAGTGAGATAAATAAGAGTTAAATGGACTCATAACAGTTCACGTCAGCTTTTGCTGCCACATGATTCTGGTGCCTACAGTGATGAGAAAGCTTTTGATTTGAGGACTTGCATGCATTTTTTATATTGAGAAAAGGAAGTTTTGGCCAAGTGCTGGCAGATTTCTTGTCCAATCCTCTGTTCTGGGTGTGAGACAGCAGACGGTGGCAGACAAGGTACACCCCCAGCACCAGGCAGAACATCCTGGAGAGCCCAGGCGGCTGGGAGACACTGTTGGGCCAGGAAGCTGAGTGAGGACTGTGGCCAGGGACCCTGGAGCTGTCCGCCCCCATTTCCAAGTGGCCAGGTTGGGGACCTCTGTCCTGTTCCCCTCTCTGTGTCCCCACAGAGCCTCATGACAGTTCCCTCCTCCCTTGGTAACCCGAGTGTGGCTGCTCCATCTCTAGGGCAACAAGGGGACTTTAGGTCTTGCCGTCCCTCCCTTCTTTGGGGGACTTGATGTACACCCGAGGAAACTCAGATTCCTAGCATACTTAGAAGCTTCCTTCACATTTCCCCTGGCTGAGCGTTCACTTTCTCATTTATTTAAAGATACTTACTGAGCACATGCTGAGCTCTGGATGGTTCATCTGGACCCCAGGCCAGCTGTCCATATCTCAGTCTTGGCTCTGCCCTTTAACGTCTGTGCCTCAGTGTCCTTGTCAGGGAAGTAGGGGTGATGCTAGGAGGCAGTCATGCGGCAGTCGTGGAAGCAGGGTTCCACCCAGGCACTGGCCTCCCTGGATGACTCAGCACACGGGGCCTCTTCACATAATCCTGGTGGACAAGCTTTAAGGGTGTGCTCTGTGTTGGCTGCTGCTTGGCACTTTCCGGGTGCTTAACCCCTCACTAACGGCAGGCAGCTGTATGTGAACCCTGGCCGCCTCCTAAAGTGATCAGCAGTGTTGAGTAGCAGTGTTATCCCAGGAGAGAAGGGGCTTCAGAAGTCCAGCAACTGACCTGAGTTCACACCGTTGGTTTAGTCGAGGCCTCTGGTGTGTATTCAGTTGACTAGACACCTGCAGGCTTAGTTAAGCATAATAGAAATTTCCCTGCCTGGTGAGTTCATTGATCTGTAGGAGATTCACTCTGTTCTGTAGTTTTAAACCAGAAGCATTCCCACGGTCTGCATGGATGACTTTGGCTTTTTTTCTTCCAAGGGAGAATCTCATGACCCTATGTTCTGTGTGGGAAAAATCCTACCACATAGGCTGACAGCTGCCTGCCTTTCCTCACACTTCTTGTGTGGACACTGGTGGATAATACTCAGACCAAGAGAAGGCCTCCCCGTTCTGCAGGGAGGCCGGTGCTGGGGCGTCTGGAGAGAGACGGCACCCTCCCGGCCCAGAGGCTCTGTTAGGTGCCTGTGGGCTGCCCCTTAACACACTGGCCGAGTGCACCCTGGGCGCTGGGTTGGTGCCGCAGCGCTTTAGGAGCCTCCCGGCAGACCCCGAGAACTTAGTGTGACCCATTCCTGTAGTGTGCTTACGGGATTTCTGCACGGCTGGGCAGCTGTCCTTTTTCTGTCTATTACTGATTTTAAAAGGTTTTATTAGTCCGCGTCTCTAGTGCACAGTGTTTACATTTCCTGTGTGGAGTTGGCACCTTTTTCTCCCCTCCCTCCATCTCTCGTCCCCTTCCCCTTTGAGAAAGCTCTGTCTCCCTACTTCCGGTTGTCTTTCCTTTTGCTCTTTATTTGGGTTTCTCATGAAAAGAAACCACGCAGTGGTTAAGCTCACATCTGATTTATTTCAGCTAACATGATGATCTCAGAGTGCATCCATTTTCCTACAAATGTTGGCCTTCATTTTGCTGAGGGTTTACTCAGGATCAGCTGGGGGACGTCTCTGGGCGATTGTCCGTCCCCCTCAGTCACGGGAGAGCGGTCCTGCGCCTCACCTCCTTCTTGCCACAGCCCCTCACCTCACAGCCTGGTGGGTGCCGCTTTCCTCTTCTGTGTTACATTGATAAATATGTTACCCGAAATGCTTAGGGTAACGGTATTTGATTAAAAAGTGACCATATACTACTTTTATTAGAGCAGGAGATTTCTGGTCACTTCAGAAACTCACCAGAATGACTCTTGTCTTTGCTGCCTTACAGTGCAGGGCTCTGGGCTTGAGGCTTTTGTACTCAGTATATCACTGCTTTCTTCAGAGCCTCCCTCCGAGGAGTTGATGGCTCAGAAGACCCCTGACAGCCTGCCCTGGGCACGAGCTCCGGAAGTGTGAAAGGCACTCTGCCCTTACCAGAGGCACCTGGAACTTCCCATCGGCTGATCAGGAGAAGCAGGCTCAGGAGGGAGAAAAAATGCCCAGAGCCCAGGCTATAGAGCTGCCATCCAACTGCAGTGAGACCGCACTGTCCCAGGGCTCGGCCTTTGCTATATCGTGGCCGAGTGCAAAGGAGAGAGAGCGTTGCCTTCCCTTAGACCTGACTTTCCCCTTTCCCAGAGAGAACACCTGGTGTCAGACAGCCAGGGACAAGGTCCTTCCCCAATGCTTTCTGTGCTTTCTGGGTCCCCTTCTTGCGCACCTCCAAACTAAGCAGCTGTGTGCTGACCTCCACTCCTGCTACTCTTAGCTTTTCGATTTCCACTGCATTGCCTCTCCTCCTCCCTTAGCAAGGGGGTGGTGGGGGTTGCTCAGGTCCTGCATTTGCAGCTGCTCACCACCCATCCATGTTTGAGCAGAGCCTGGGAAGCTAGTGGGGCCACAGCTTCTGGCAGTGAAAATGGTTCTCAGGACAGGCATTCATGGACGGAGGGGAAGGGGAGCTCAGTGACCTCCCCAAGGAGCCCTGCGTACACCAAGCTGGGTGGAGACTAGTTTATGTATCTCGGAAATGGCCAATACTTAGAATTGGCTGTCTACAGTTGACATATACAAGTGTCATTGTTTCTCATTGTACTCATTTCTTAGTTGAAAAACCTCTATTTTCTTTGGAGGAGGATATCCAGAAAAGATGTATTACATGGGGGTATTAGTTCTTTCCCACGCCTCAAGTATGAATGTTGAGGGACATTAGCAAGGTTCTCCATGTCGGTTGGTGTTTGAACACCACCAGAGCTCTAGCACAATGTTAGATTTTGATCACTGTCAGGCAGGCACAAGCTGGCATACGGGCGCTTCCCAACCCCTGCCTCCTAAGTGCAGTTCCAGCGGTGTTTTATAAGAAAGTCTTCCTTGTACTGAAAACTCTCTCCTTTGCACTTGGCCATGACACAGCAAAGGCTGAGCCCTGGGACGTTGCGGTCTTACTGTAGTTGGATGGCAGCTCTACAGCCTTTCTACTGTAGTAGAAAGTGAAGCTCAGGCTGTATTTAGAAACTAGAATTGTGCATTTCTAGGAGCATGGAAGTAATTCTGGATACGCTATTCTTCCCTGCTACTTCTGTCTTTGGTCAGCAGCAGAGAAGGGTCTGTTTTCCTTATGTGCAGAACTGCAGGGTGTAAATGGATAATCTCCCGAGGTAGCTCAAGCTTAGGTGACCGTGAGAGCCCACCTGATAATGGACTTCTTCCTCTAACAGGAACTGAAGGCAGCCGGCCTCGGGGCTGTCATGCAGTCCTCCCTCTCCTGCACTGTCAGATTTTGCCTTGACTGTTTCCATTTCCTGTCCACATCTTAAATAGCAGGTGCTTTGCTGCTATAACAAAATCTAATAGACTGACTGGCTCAAACCTTTATTTCTTACAGTTTTGGAGGCTAAGATGAAGGTGCGGTAGGTTTGGTGTCTGGTTAGGCCCTCGCGTGGTTTTATAGCTGGCCACCTTCCCATTGTATCCTCACCATGTGAAGAGGGAGAACTCTGGCCTCTTTTTTCTCTAAGGGCCCAAACCCTTTCACAGCGGCTTCCCCTCATAACCTCACTAACCCTAATTCCTTCCAAGGGCCAGATACCATGGCATTGGGGATTGGGCCCTCAGCAAGAATTTCAAGGGGCAGACGTTCATCCCACAGTACCAGGAAGCTACCCAACGTGACCTTTCTTTGTGACCCTGCGCATTGTTCTTTTGAGACCTCGTGAGGCACCTGGGCACCATGAGAGGTGGTAAAGGCAGGCAGGGAAATGCCAGTTCTTAGGCGCCCTTGCTTGTCCTCCATTTAGTGTTTGCTGCTCATCTTTCCTTGAGGTGGTGTTGAATCTTCTCTCTCTGTCCCCTTGCAGATGTCCCTCCAGTGGGTGCTCCTCCGAGTTTAGCCACATTAGCAGCTGCTTTGTCAGTGAGTCTTGGAATGCATGAGTGATATGTCTCCTGCCTGACTGGCAGTTCACACGTAGGGTAGCAGGCACATAGCAGTGGTGTAAACTGGAGCAGTTGTGGAGAAACAGAGGCCTATTAATAAAGAAAGGTGTGAGCCCTGGGAAGTCCAGTGGAACAGGTCTACCTGACCCTGGATATGGCCGCTATTTAGCACGAAGGAGACTGCTGGCCATCCTGCCTACTTCTGTGAGAGCGTCTGAAGTTGGAACATCTGAGGGTTAATATGTAGGAAGAAACCAACCCACACGGCATTTAGCACATCAGCAGTGCACAGTGGAGCAGGAAGCACAGCCCTGATGCGGTGCCCTGCTTCCACGGTAATTGGAGGCCTGAGTCCCAGCTTCCCAGGAGAGAGCAAATAGGCGGATAAATTGGAGGCCTCCCTCTGACGGTTATTGATACCATTTTGATCAAGCAGAAAGATTCTTTACCCATAAAAGCTCAACAGGAAGGTTGTTTGTTTTTTAACTATTGGCTGGCTATTTGAAAGAAGTTAGATAAAAGAAGAGGAAAAGCTAATATCATTATCTGATATTTAGATTAAAACCCAAGCAAAACACTGAGATGTATAGTTGTTTCTGTAGCTGTTTCCTTGGCACAGATCAGACAAGGAAGCCTGCCTATGTCATGCTCAGAAGATGAACCAGAGGTTTATCTTAGCATGCGACTCTTTCTCATTAGCTGGCAACAAAACATATTTCAGTAATGAGGGGCAGAGGTCTTCACAGCTCAAAGTGATGACCAAGTGTCTCTGGTTTTGCACACGTCTTGGTTCTAGAAGAAATGCTCTGGTTTGGAGAAATGTGACTGTTTGTTTGTTTGTTTGTTTGTTTGTTTGTTTTTTGGTACCAGGGATCAAACTCATGACCTTGCACTTGCCAGTCAGGTGCTTATGTCACTGAGCTACATCCCTGGCCCTGAGAAATGTGACTGTGTGAGGTCTCAGGTCACCACCTCCCTGCGTTGCCACAGATGAATATCCCTGCCCTGGGGCGTGACCTGACCAGGGCATAGGTGGCGTGGCCAGCCTAGGTGTTGTGCATTCCTGGCCCGTGGCCATGGGTTTTCGCACGTCGCGATACCTCACAGTAGGATCTCCGGTGAGCTTGAGCAAGCCAGGTGCCGTTCTGGTCAGTGATCCACTGGGCCAGGCCCAGAGAGCACTCTTCAGTAAAGGCATATTGACTGTTAGGCAGAGCTGCAGTTGTCCCTTCCTGGGACAGTGGTTAGGGGCAGCATCAGAGCTGCTAAAAAGGTCAAATATTACAAATGTTTCTGCGGAGCATAGAGTTTAGGGTTTTGGGCTTTGTAGGTGTTTTGCTCTGGGATATTGAATGATCAGTATTGAAACAGTGGGGCTTCGGATGCCTGCTGACGCCTTGCCTCAGGCAGACCTGAGATGGGGGGAAGGGAAAGGGCGCAGTAGCTCAGTGCTTGAAAGAGGCCAGCACAAGCTGTGTGTCCCGGTGCGCCTGACCCTGCTCCTCCTCAGCACTGAGCAGTTTCCTGTGAAAGGGGACAGGGACAGGTTCCCTTGCGGAAGGGGCGTACATGACGCCGCTTGGATGGCCTGCCTCCCTCGAACAGGCAGGCCACCTGCGGCCTAGAGTCTCCTCTCCCAGGAATGGGCTGGGCATGGGTGGGAGTTGGCGCCTCTGATGCCCTTCGCTAACGTTAGAGTCCTGTGACTCAGGCAAAGGCTCACACACCGGCCTTTGGGGAGCTGGAGTAGGTTTCCTTTGTGGCTTTGTCGTGATGATGAGCACCTGCAGAGCAGCGTTTGCTTTCTAAAGAGGCTGTCGGGTGGAACCGCTCTAGTCTCTGGACTGGCAAAGGGGCCAGGCCAGGCAGCCTCGTTAACCTGCTGTCTCCTGTCAGCTGACAGACTCATCAGCAGCTGCTGTATGCAGTGCACTTTATAGTGAACAGCGAGTCATCGAAGGCAAGGTACACACTCCTAAAAAGTGTCCCCGGGTGTCCAGCTTCACGCTTGGAGCAAGAGTTAGCACCGAGCTGTCTCTTTGGTGCCACGTCCCGGGATGGCAGTAGCTGTGTGCTTGGAGAAGGGAAATGGGCCAAGAGAGGCTGGCAGGGACCATGGGTTTCCTGCTCTCCTGCTTGTCACGTGGGCCCTGTGGTCTAAGCTGGCCACCGCTTTTTACAGCTTAGTGCTTCCTGTTCTTTGTCCTGTGAGTTTGGATGCCAGTCATCCCAGTGTGCCTTGCTAGTGTTCTTAGAAATGGACTCATAAAATGGATTTGGAAATAGAGTTTAGCCATACTTTAAGGTCAGAAGAGCACTCCCCCTTCCCTTAGAGAAGACTTTGGTGAATCCTTGAGAAAGAAATAGTAATTTTTGTAGAAGCCAGAATCAAATCTCAATTGATCTGGCTCGTAAGTCGGAGAATGTTGAATGTCAGATTCGCTTACTAAAGGGTACCCAGGCCATGTGGCATTGCTGAAGAAGATGCACAGGGTGGGCCCCAGAGGTTGGCACACACAGTGCAGTATGGGAGGACCAGGCATCATCGTACACCACTAGCTTTGTTGGTGACTGAACATGATAAGTTTCATTTCCTTCTGTTTTCTTCTGACAGTGGAGTCCATTGCAAGGCATTTGTTTCCTTTATCTATTTTGGAGTAGGTGGAGGTGTTCAGAATAATATGGAAGACCTCAAACAATTAGAGAACTAACCAGATATTGATTATTTGATATTCTGAGGCCCAGATTTATGTTAGAAACTTCACATTAGCGTCCTATTCTTATTTTCTTTCATGTCATCTCTGCAGTGTATTATTTGTAATCCTAGTTATGTTAATCAGCTTTAGGCCCCAGTAGTTGGGACTCTTTGAACATTCTACATAGACCTACTATCCAAGGGAGAAGTTTGGTTAAGTCTTTGACCCTGGCAGGGGAATTCCTTTCCTTCTTTATGGCGAAGCCAAAACCTCCCAACTTTCAGAGACCTGGAGGAATCCAGTGTTACAGTTGGTGGGTTGTGGAACAAGTGTAATGTATGCCTCAGAGTGGGAGGAAAGCAAGTGGGTGTCCTGCTCGATGCCAGCCAGGCCGGGAGCACAGTGCCCTCGGTCCATGCATTGGTTACCAGGACCCTGCGTGACAGCACTTGGGGCTTGCACACGTTCAGTATCAGTGAGCATCTTTAAAATACTTAGCTAACCAAGCTTTTCCAAGTGTTAAATTGGTCTTTTCCTCATATCCTTATGAGTTGTTGAGATTTTCTAGGGTTTGGAGATAATTAGTAATTCATTGATTAGGAAAGGCTTTAAATTCAAAACTTAGAAAAACCCTAGGTCATTCATGGAAAAGAAAGGACAGAAATGAATAGAGAGCAAAAATGTACCTGAAAGAAATTCTCCAAGTACTCTGGAGAGCAGACCCGGAACGCTGTTCCTGTGGAATGGCAGTGCCCTGGCCCTGAAGACCCCCATTCCCACACTCCACAGGTGTAAGGTGGAAGTGAAAAAGTTGTTTTATTTTGCTCCCTCTTTCATTTTATTCTTTCTGGGTAGAGGAGAAATGATCTCAGATAGGAAAATCACATTAGAATTTTGATAAGTTGCTTTTTAATATAAAGCTGTTTCCATGCCACAGACATTTGGAGAGGAGTATGTTTATTGAAATACATTTTTATAGAAAATATTACAGAATCTGTAATTGAAAACTTATGGCAGTATTTTGTGGAGTGATATGTTCTTAATGTTAATTCGTGGATTTGCTCTGAACTCCCGTCTGCTGTTTTAGAACCATTGGCTGAGCGAATATTTTCTAAGAGTCTTTTCAGATCTAAACTCTGTTTCATGGAGTGGATTGTTTGGTGCTTAAATAATGAATAAATCCAGTTGGACAGGAGCTGTCAGTTTTATTAACTTTGACCTTTTCCCCTATTATAAAGGTGGTCCAGTTAATATTTAATGGGCCCCTTATAGATCTTGACAGTCGGAGCCGTGTTCCTGGAAACTGGATCCGTATATATGATTAACAAATGTCACTTAATCGTTATGAGTCAGCTTGCAAGGGCAGATTTTGTTTTGGGAGAAGAGGAGTCCTTCCACCCACGTGTGCTCCCAGAGCTGCACCGCATGTCGAGCGTGTCCAAGATGCTAAAGGTTTCACAGGAACCCCGGAAGGGGAGGCAGCAGTGAGCACACACTTGTACTGTGAGAAATTTTGTTTATTTGAGCAAATGGTCCAAATGATGCCAGGCAGGCAGAGTCCCCCTGCCACTCTGCATCGTTGGTGGGACTGCCTCTTGGAGTCAGCAGGGCTGGAGTGGCTGAGTCTGCATGGCCAGGGAAGGAGGACCCGAGGGAGAGCTGACCCCTTGGGCCTGAGCCCTGCCAGCTGTCTCCCGTTTCACTCCATGGGCCGTGCGTATTGCACTCACTGCGGATTCAGGGGGGCAGATCGAAACCCAAGCAGCTGACATGGTGAAACACTGTCTTTCAAACTTGTGCTGCTGTCCTTGCTTCCATTGATTTCCCATTTAACAAATCTGTAGGAGAAAACCAGACCTGAGCCAAATTCCTTGGTCTAAGATGAGTCTTAAAGCCAGGTGACGCCCCCTCTCCTCCCCTAGAGGAGCTCTGCTTCTGTTATGCAGGTGACATGTCTTTGTCTTGTATTGGGTGGCCATAGGCTCCCACGGCAAAGCCACCAAGTAAATCCAGAGCCCATTAAGAAGCGCTGCAGGCGCTCCAGACACAGACATTCTGGTCTCACTGGGTCACTGACTATCTTCATTGTGCAGCCCCTTTCAAGGAGCAGGTCATTCCAGCTGGCTTTGTGTTCTTCACTCTGTGCACAGCCCTGTGGCTTTAGGTGAGGCCGTTTATTTTTCAGAACCTCATCACCCTTTGCATCCAGGCCCCAACCCATTACACGTGGCGGTCACCAGTTTCATTACCACCAAGCTGTAGTGTAGCTGATTCGGCAAAGAAAATCTATGCCCCGGAAGAGGGTTCTTAAAAAGAAATTGATTTATGTGGATAGTTAATTCTAAATGTATGAGGGGTTTTGAGTTCTGTTTTTTTGAGACAAGGATCTTGCTGTGTAGTTCAAGGCTGGCCTTGAACTCACTGTGCAGCCCTGGCTGGCCTCATACTCACAGTGATCCTCCTGCCTCAGCCTTCTGAGTGCTGGGATAGCAGGCATGTGCCACCATGCACAGCCTAAATGTATGTTTGAAAGAGGAAACATTGGATGTTATAAATTGTCTCAATCCACAGTCTTAGCTTGACGTTTGCATATTTGAGTGTGTTTTATTTACATCTGTTCAAAATTGGGATACCTTCAAGGCTAATTTTATTGTGGCGAGATTGGTGACAGCTCTTAGATCTGAAATATAAAGGCGTAGGGTTAAAGGAAGGCAGAAGTCACTGCCACTTGTTGGGTTGGATATGCAGTATACCTGGCAGTGAGTGGGATGATGACTTGGTTTTAGATCAGAACGGGAGGGCCGGCTGCGTGGGGCGTGGGGAGGCGCTCGGTGATGGAGTCGCTGTGTCTGGCTGGAGTGTTCCTCAGGCTGCTGCACAACTTTCTCACAAGCCTCAGACCGTACCGTAGGGCGTGCGCATTGTATCTAACCTGAACTGCAGCTCAAAGTGGCTATTTTTAAAATCCTATTTGGTTTAGAACTAGGCAGTGTCATTTCTCTTTTCCAACAGAGAAATTGAAATACTATAGAAGTAAAATGATCTGTCCTAAGTAACTTCAGAGCTCAGCAGTTTGTTCTGGAATAAAGCAAGGGATGCTGGCTTGGCGCCCTCTGTTAGGATGCAGCTTCCCTGGCCCATGATTGTTCCAGGTGCCTGTAAGTAGAAATGAAATAGATCTCTGTCCCAGTCCTCTTCAGTGAGCCAGTATCCACTCATATGGCCCGTTGTCAGACACTTTCATGAGCCTGTTCTCTGGGCTGACACTTAAACCCTCATCCTTGAACAGGGAGCCCAGCGCTTTGGAGTACTGGCTCATGCTGTGTTTGACTTCCTATGACCAGCTGTGTTATGGTCCCTGCTCACTACCTTACCTAGACTGAGTTTGTGGGTTTTATTAAAAGCAACACATGATTGTCTCAAGAGTTCCCAGAGCTCTGTTTCTGTGGAAAACCCTTGGATCTTTCTTTGGAAAAAAAAGAAAAGAAGAGGACATTTGTATTAAAACCATTGCCAGCAAGCGCATGAATGGTAGTGAAACCTGGAGGAGGAGGCTGGGTGTGGTGTGCACACCTGCATTGCCAGGTTCAAGCCCAGCACTGTTGAATGTCTCAGGGAGCATCTCAAAATGCAAAACAAAATCAATTCCTACTATTACAAAAAGAAAAAAAGGTAAAAATTACCCAAATTCTGCTAGTCTTTAGAACTGCTTTTTAAAGTGTGCTCTGTTTATAGTGCAACTGTTTTTAATTTCACAAAGTGATTTCGTTATTTTCATACGTTAACCACTGTCCCCAGTTCATCATTGGGCACTTTGATCTTGCGCTGCTGCATTGGTCTGTAAGGCTGTGGTGAGCAGCCTGACTCACGTTTCTCTGTTTATCCGGTTACCTCTTGTGGATCAGTGTCTGAAGCATGTTAGTAGCTGTACTTGAAGTTACTTACAGTGTCACAACAGGGTAATATCATCAGGTCTTGATAGCTGGAGGCTTTTTGTCCTGCCTTCACAAACGCCCGTCTTCCCCTTTTCTTCCCTGCAGCTGCAGTACCACGCAGGTCTTGCATCCGGCCTTTTGAATCAGCAGTCCTTGAAGCGCTCTGCGAATCAGATGGGAGTGTCGGCCAAGCGGAGACCAAAGGCCCAGCCCACCACCCTGGTCCTGCCACCTCAGTGAGTGATGGGTTTGAGAAGCACTTTCATCCCAGCTGGACACCTGTTCATGCTTCTTTGGGCTCAAAAAAATTCATGTTTCTTTTAAAAAGGATCCTAGTAGGAGCAGAAGCCAAGTGTGCTGGTGTCACCATTTATATGCTCATTTGTAAAGCAGCTGTAATGCTGCTAAGACATTTTGTGTATGTACTACTTTCCCATGTAGTAGGAGTTTTAGATATCGCATAGCTTAATATTAATATATATATTTTTAAATTGGTACCGGGGATCGAACTCGCACCTGCATGCTTGCAAGGCAGGCGCTTATGCTGCTGAGCTAAATCCCCAGTCCCGATATTAATATTAATATGGTTGTCTGTTGTGCCAGGGAGGCAGCTGAGGAGCACATTTGAAAAGCTGTGGATTAGGGCCAGGGATTTAACTCAGTGGCATAAGTGCCTGTCTGGCAAGCATGTGGTCATGAGTTCGATCTCCAGTACCAAAAAAAAAAAAAGAAAAGACAAGCTGCAGATGACCTAGGAATCCACTAGAGCTAGACCCAAGGCACAGCTGGCTGTGGGATGTTTCCAGTGATATGGGATCGCTTTCTCAGGAGCGATGCTGGCTTCAGGGAGGGTCCCAGACATACAGCACGATGCCTTCTTCACACATGAGTGCGTCCACACAGCCGCTACTGGAGTCCCACAAGGCCTGTGTGTCTTCCTCACCTACACTTAATGCTAGTTGACTTGAAACAATATTGCCTGCCCTGGAACTTGTTGTAAACAATATAGTATGCCATCATTTGTGTCAGTTTTTGTTGTAGTCTCTGTCTTCTTTTTCTTTTCTTTTTTAAAATCCATTTTGTTACAAGGAGAAATCTTGTGTTTCTTTGTTTTTGTGTGTGCTGCAGGTTAAATTCAGGGCCTTGCACACGCTAAGCGGATATTCTGCTGCGACCCCAGAGGAGTCTGTCAGCTCTTTCTCACTCATGTTATCTGTCAGGTTCATCCAGGCTGCTTGTTCTTTTTTTTGTTGTTGTGTAATATTCCTTTACTTGTGACATGATTGGTGCATCCATTTCCCTGTTGCGTTGCTTTGTGGTAGCAGACCTGGTGGGTGTGTATCAGGGCTCACCAGTGATGTGCATTCCAGCCCCTGCCGATGGCTTTCCCATTGGTGTGCACACTTGGGGCTGTGCTCCCCAGGTTGGGACCCAGCCCTCAGACACATTCCTTAGCCTGACCCTGACCTGCTCTCATGTGCTCGCCCTTATTTACGTCTCTGTTTGCAAACTGTACTTTTACATTTCTTGCCCCAAAGAGTATTTGCATGTGAGATCCGATTGTTTCTCTTTGCTGAAGGTCTCGTTTATTTTCTGTTTGGTTAGCAGATAGTTATTGTGCCAACTGCTGTATATGCTGGGCTGTTCCAGGCCCTGAGAAAATTGCCAGGAGCAAGGCAGGCACGAGCCCATCTTCCTACCACTTCTGTAGTAGAGAGGAAAGGTTGGGGGGGGCTAAATAAATCAATACCATAGTTCCAGATATGACGGAGACTGGGAGGTAAACAAGCAGCTGCGGAAAGATGCCCAGGGAGAACTTGCTTCGGTAGAGCAGCAGCCGGGGAGGCCTCAGCTAGGGGTGACTGAGGCAAGTCTGGGGAAGTGGGAGCCCCCAGGGCTGGTGCCTGTGGTTCCTTTCTCCCAGGATGGGGGCTCTTCTGCCACTGTGTCTGTGACCTTCAGGGGTCCTTTACAGCTCACACTCACTTCCCACACGGGGCGAGCACAGCCAGCCCACCTCTGGCAAGTTGCTTTTGCACACCCATGCACGTACAGGTGCTGTGCTTTTTGGAAAGCAAAAAGAGAAACAGAAAGCTTCTTAAGGGACACGCGCTGGCTCGGTGACTCTGCACCTCGATGTTCAGCGCCTCCCGTCTGATGGGTGTTGTAGCCTGTCACTTTTCCCTGCATGGATTGTCTACCACAGCAAGATGTTTGGCAAGAACTGAGAGACTCAGTGATGGTCCCACAAGACTGGAGCTGAAAAGTGTTCGTTGCTAACTCTCTCCTGACAAAAGTCAGTTCTTAGTCCATCTGTTCACCATTTGTTAATTTGCATTGGCTGGAAACCTGTTTACAGGTGACAGGCTATTATGAGGACTCTGAGAAACTATTCTAAGCACTAAGGCAATCAACAGACTTTGTTCGGGTGCCAAGGGAAGAAAGAGAGAGGTGTTCGCAACTGTCATTATAAATTTATAATAAATCACTCAAAATACTTAGTTTCAAAGGGCAGAATGGTTAGTGAGTCCCAAGAATACATCAACAAAATGATTTCCTATATTTAGCAGCCTATTTCCTGCAAAAATTGACTGCTGTCTTTTCACATCGAGCTTTTTGGGCTCACATTATCCTGGAATCCCTTTTTAGAGCTGATGTCCAGGAGGCAGGATCTGTAGCACAGAGACTGCCTTTGCACATTCAGTGAGCACCTACTATGTGCCACTCATTGTTTGACTTTGACCAGAAACACAACATAGCTGCTGACCTAATTTTACACAAACTGTGTAAAACTATTTTTAAAGTTAAAAAAATAAAGAACAACAAAGATAGCCAAAATAATATCCTGAGAAAGGTCTGTTATGGATTAAAAATTGGTCCTCAACAGCTGAATTAAATCAGCATGGTGCTGAGTGTAGATGGCCCCCCTTGAAGAAAGTTGCCAGCATAAATAGAGACATGGAGAAGAAGAGCTGGGCATTGTGGATTCTCCTAAGTGTTGCTATTTCAAGATGTTGGCTCTCCTGGAGGAGCTTGTCCTGACCAGCTTCCCCAGTGTGAGTTTGACCACTGTTGTCAGAGAAGCTCAGGAGCTCATCGGTGAGGGCGGCTGCAGTTCCCTTTGGGGGAGCTCTGGGCCTTACGTCGAGCGTCGCTTCCTGGCTCCAGGGGTGCGGGGGAAGACGTGTGCTGTTCAGTCTCCAGGATGCACTCGTGCCCCTGGCTTCCTGGCCGGTACTCACTGTTCTTCTCGTCAGAGGAGCTCGGGGCCTCCGTGTCGCTGAGGATGGCTGTGGCGCTTTCCAGGACAGCCCTGGTCTTTGTTATGAGCGTGACTTCTTGGCTGCAGTGTAGAACCCTCAGCCTACCAGCGCAGCTCCTTCACCCCGCTGATACAGACTTTCTAGTCTCCATGGTTGGCCTTTGGGCCTCC
>PVLA01010095.1:0-67323 GCA_004027455.1 Hydrochoerus hydrochaeris | reverse complement strand
TTTACAAAGCTTCTATGGGGACAGCTTTATTTGGGGCAGGGAAGGTACTGAACCAGGGGCTCCTGTGTGCTAACCAAGTCCTCTACCACTAGCTTTGTTCAGGCCTCAGTTTCCTTTGTATCTTGTGGACTCCTCCTCTGTGACTTATGTTGTCAACTTCACATTGAGACCTTGGCCTGGTTGTCCATAAACATAGTAATACCTGCTGCGTGGTGGGTTGTCTTCATGGAACTCACTTGTCCTCAGAGAACCATGCTCGGGTGGAGGCAAGGCAGGAGTCACCAATTGCCTGCGTATTTGGGGGATGTGTGTAGGGGCCTTGGTCTCAGACCCAGCACTTTCTGCTCCTGAACTGCATCCCTGGCTCATGGGAGCATTTGATTTAACTGGACAAGTTAAATGACCTTTAATCTTATAGCTGCCCAGCTCAGGGATAGGCAATTTAATGTGGTCACAGAAGGCACTATCAAGACACTCACATTCCCCACAGATGACTTTCTAGAAAACTCTTTGGTTAGAATCACCCGCTCACAGACCAGCCCGTGCTCTAGGAGTGGGAAGTTTAAACTCCTGCGTGTGATACTCGGCCCCATCACCACGTGACTGCAGTGTACAATTCCAACTCCTTCTCTGTCTGCCCCTCCTCCTGAGAAGAGCACAGTCTGCTATAGGTTTTTGGGCTCCAGAGTCCAGAGATTTTTATTTTCTTAGTGATGCATTCCTGTGAGATTTACCAGGTGCTGTTACCTCAGTTTGGGGTACTCAGGCAAGTGTGCGGGTGACAGTATCGGTGCCCTCATGGCAGGGCTGGGAGAGCCATTTGCTGATGTGCTTTTCTAAGTGTGTAACATGAGCTGCTTTTCAAAATGCTCATTAAGTTCTGGGTGGTGTTGTCACTCATCATCATCTGTGTTCCAGGAACACGCTAAGCACAGTTGGGAGGCCACGGGGTTGCTCGTGTAACTCCCGCCTCCTCAGCCACTCTCTGTCATTCTTGGGCCTGCCTCAAAAACCACCATCCTATAACCCCTTACGCTCTATGGGTAGAATTATTATTTTGTTCTTTTGTATTCCAGTAGCTCTGTTTACACTTCAGCTATAAGAATGATATTACTAACTCATTATTTATACACCTAGTTGTCAATCAAACTCAATCCATGGTGTGTTCATTCAAGAGATGTGAAAACTTACAACTGAAGTGAAATATTTACATATGTGCACACACATGTATATGTATCAGAGTTCTCTTATTCCTATATTTGAAGAACTTGTTTTTCCTAAAAATTTACATTTAGCTGAAAAGCAGAATCTGAAGGCCTGTACTGTACCTGTACTGATTTAATTCCTTTGGCTTCCATTGAAGTTAGTCAGACAGACAGGGTCTGCTCCCCTGGTAATTCCCACTGTAGAAGTTAAAGAATCACAGAAATGGAATTGTAAACATCATGAGTAAAATTAAAACATCTGTATGGCAGAAAACAACAAACTAATCTTCCTTTAAATTCTAGGGAAGGCTTCTTGGAGGTGGAGAATGATAAGATAGCATGTGAACAGCAAGTAGAAAGTAGTTCTCTTTGGAGCAAGAAGGCAGGAAATGCAATGTGGACATGGCCATGAATCCTGAGGGGCCAACATCATTGGATAAGAAACAGCTATGGGATTAGGAAATACACTGGTGGGTGTGTCCGGGTGGTCATGAAGGCCTGACCTTGAGCACTGGCTCTGTGCCCTGCCCTGGTCCTGGCCACCATGAGCTGAGCAGCTCTGCCCCACTGGGCCCAGCTGCCGTGATGTGCCTGCCCTGGGGCGCCTCGACCATGAGCTGAGTGTCCTGAAGCTCTTCCTTTAGGAACCGGGGATACATGTTGAGTCTCAGTCATAAGAAAGCTGAGTAACGTAGTGGACAAAGGTTTTAAGATATGACAAAAGCACACACTCCTAAAGGTAGCCTGTACCTCCTAGTTCAAAGGTCTCCAGAGTTACCTTGCAGCTTCGCATTCCGAAAGGGGACAACATGGACTGAAACATACCCTCAGTGTTGAGAAAGTGGCCATGGAAGCCAACAATGTAGCCCATGCACTGCAAGACCATTGGAGGTGATGGGACATAAAGAGGCAGGGCTGGTTGTGCAGATTGGAGGCTGGGATAGGCGGTGTCATTGCAGAGAAAGAGAAGCCACAAGAGTAGGAACTGCTCAGAATTAGTGTCTTCAGGAACTGCCAACTGAATGTGTGTGCAGAGGAAGAACTGTAAAGGCCGTCTGGGTCTCTCAGGTGGCTGGAGTCATGATCTAGTGAAAAATTATCTGGGTAGGCAGGACTTTCTTGTGATTCACATTTTTAATGAACTATCTCTGATGGCTTCTATTTGAATGGTATTTTCAAAAAAGCAGACTTCATCTTGCCAGGGAATATTTTTTGAAGACTGATAAAAGAAACATGCCCACTCTTTTCCAATCATAGTCAAATGCAAATCATTTTGTATGTGGGATGCTCTTAGTGGGCTGGTGCTTAATGAATTTAGAAGAGGTGGCTTCTCAGAGGAACAATCGCATGGGATTCCTCTCTGCGGGAAGCAAAATGAAACTTCACTTATCAAATTATTCTAGTAGTACACTTCCAAGAATCATTTACCATGTGTTTATTTTATTCTTCTCTATTTTTTCTTTGTATGTGAATAGGTAAATTAGAATTCTAATTTATCATTTACCGTCCAAATTTCTTACAGAAGTAATTATTCTTTTGTTTATGCACTATTCAGTCGTCAGGAGGAAATTTAAATATTTATCACAAAAATATGTATGTATGGTTCTGATGTAGAAATTACAAACTTAGTGACTTTATAAATACCTTGGTCCAGGTCTTCTCTACAAGTTTATGTGTTTCTATCCCTCGAGATAAACCTGTCTTGAACTTAGTATAATTCTATGGCTTCTATGATGACCTAGAGAATACATAAAATTTCTGAAGATGAAAAATATCTTTTAATCATGGTGTTTTTCTCATCAAGGAATAAAGACCTCACTGGGTGATGAATAAATTCTAACATATTATTTAAAGTTTGACTTAGGGAACTGTCACTTTATTGTATCTTCTCAAGATCAGTGAGAATTTAAAGCTTAGCATATATTTATATAAATATTCAATTGAATAGTCATTTCCATGATTCACTTTAATGCTCTCCTCATGTTTCAAGAACTGTACAAATATATTGACTAAATATTTTTGTTCTTTATAAATATAAATAATCTGACACAACCCATTACAATACGTCATCATAATTTTTGAAAGTGTATTTCCTTAGCAAAGTTAAAACCCACTGAATTTTGTTTGTAAAGCAATTTCTTCAGTCCTTCATGATGTATTTTAATGCATTCTTTAAAGATTCCATGAGTATAAATGGGCAGGCTAAGGCTTTGAAAATTGCTATGGAAATTGAGAAAGCAGAACACCCCTTAAGGGTATTCTTGGAATTCTTTGCTTTGCTTCATTTATCAAACAAAAACCAAAATTTAAGAAGAGTCTCAGAATATTTTACCCTCGTGGTAATTGACTGAATGGGACCCAAATGCCTCAATCAAAATAACCACCCTTATATTCTTCACCTCCGGGCCTCATGTGCTCAGAACCACAGCTACAGAGAAAAGTTTTACAAGCATCATTTAAGTCACCATACCCTTTCCACAGTTCTTGCCAAACTTCTACACAGTAGGAGCTATGAAAATGAATGCCAAAACCTCACGTTCCTGATACAGCTTCCAACAGCTGCAAACCCTTAAGCTTCAAGTGCAGCTGCCTTGAGTCAAACCATTGAAAGGACCCACAGAGGCAGATACACGGCCTACATATGTTCAATAACTTTAAAGCAGTAATAAGAATATGTGGTTGTATTAAGGCCATTAGACAGGAGGGAAATTGCACACGCAGTCTCTAATTGACCTTGCAGGGAGCATCTAAGAACCCTCATGTGCCTCCATTAGTCTTCAAGTCATCTACTTTTGTGAGGATTACATATCCTTTCAACACACAAACCCACACGAAATAGAGGGCAATTATGTTGGTTCAGCTAGTGCCCAGTCTCTGATTTGCAATTTTCCAAGGGAATGCCATCTGAGCAGTTAATTCCTGAAAAGTCTACAGCAGTTCCTGGCACCGAATTATTACTAGGAATCCAATATATGGGATATATATACCGAATTGGAGAATGGAACCTACCACAGACATCTGATCTGTACTATATAAAAACAAAGAACAAATTCAAGTGAAACCTCACATCTGATGAGAAAACCTAAAACGTGTTTTTCTTCCAATTTTTGAGAACTAGATTTGGCCATGCTCTGCTCTTGCACCCATCGAAGATCTGAACGAGTTCAGTTTCTACTTTATAAATGTTTGACCTTTCTTTTGAAGAATGTTAGAAAACTAGACGTCTGAAAATTGCTTTTTCTGTTCTTGCAGCTTCTTTTCACAGTTAACTGAACATTATTGAGCAAAACTATATGAAGATCAAACTGACACCTAAAGATTTTTGTTGTTTTATGGAAATGGCCTTGGCGAATCCGTATCTCTTTACTCGAGCACAATTCCGTGGGACTCGCTTATGCCCGGCTTCTGTGCCTCACGTCCTGTCTCTTCAGATATTCGTCATCACAGCCACAGGAGCAGTCCTGGAGTCAGGGATATGTCAGGGCTGGAGTAACTTACATGCGAGGTGATACTGACATGTGCTTAAGGCCTTGTCCATCATGAGTCTGAATTCATGGAGTGTAAAGCTGGTGCATTGTAATGATTAATGCTGGCTGCATGTCCTCATGCAGGAGAGGCAGGATATGAACAGTGGACGGGCGTGCAATTGAAAACAATTTGGGGAACGCACTTGTGTAGCTACAGTAATGCTGCCTTTTCCTCCTTTGCATTATTCAAGTACATACTCCTCACATTTACTGCCTGCCACTGGACTACTTAGAACTTTTCCACTATTTAGCGGTGTTGTAAGGATGCACACGTATTTTATTATATATATGCATTTGGTCATGGGAGAGTCATCTTGTGATGAACATCTTTGTGAGAAGTTTTGTGGATCATGGTTGGTGTGAACTCTGATGGGGCTTTGATGAGATTCATCGTTCCTAAGCCATGGGTTCATCACTCAGCTTCTGCCTGAAGGGCTGTCCTCCCAGAAGTCTGCCCTTCCCTGAAGCACACTGTCAGAGGACACTGCTTGCTTGGCAGTTCTGCACACTTTTGTTGTTTCTCTGAGAGTACACGTGACTCCACGTGTAGGAGTGGAAGGAAGTGTGCTCCCTCCTTTTCTCACACCAAATGTAACGAGGAGAGTGACCACAAAGCCAGCTCCACCGGGCTCTAGGGATCCAGTGAGACTCTTTACCAGGACTTTCTAGTGACCTAGAGTACAAGGTTGCTTCACTGAGCTCACAGCACCACGATCCCCTTTCCAAGCATTTTACTCCACACTGTGTCTGAAGCTGCCCCTTGGTGAATCCGGATCTGAGCTAAGGACTCAGTATTCCTTGAGCCCTGCAGTCAGCCAGGGCTGGAAGTACCTTGAAACTCTGCCACACAAAAGGACAGTGTGGCAGGAAGGGGGGATTAGCCAAGGAGCTTGTTGGAAGACGAGATGGGAAGTACCCGTCTTCTTTGAGGATAGGCTCTTTGTATTAAGATACCTGCCTCAAGGGAAGGAAAACACACATACACATGTGCGCCTGCGTCAGTGTGGTTTTGTTTATATATGCGACACCCAAGTGCATCAACAATACCGTAATAGGACAATAAAACATACTCTTATCTTTCTGGTGCCAGCTATTTTGAAATTTATTGGCATGTAATATAAAAATAACGTACTGAATTTGGTATCTGTAAAAATAACCAAAATTCATTAATGCCAGGTCTGTGACAGCTACTTCCAGTGTCTATGTAAGCAGCATATCGGTTTTATGAAGTGTCAAGTGTTAGTCCCTTCGTCTAGCTAAGTTCACTGAGTCCCCAGAAGTCAAAATTACCTTCCCTAACTCTACTGCTAGGCCAGGACCCCACCTCTCCTTCTCTGTAGAGTTCCTCTGTCCTGTCCACAGCAACGGTCCACTGCCGAAGCAAAGCTACGCTGAAGTCTAGAGCAGGTGGCCTGGTATGGAAGACCCCACGCCATTCTCAGGAAGACTATATTTATTTTAGCTGTCCTGAAGGCAAGTAAGATGACACGTAATTTCCCCAAATGTTAACAGGGAATGACTGCTTTATAAAATGACAAGACATACTCACTTACCTGCTACAGTCAGTGTCTGTGTGTGTGCACTAAGGCACGATGGAAATATTTATGGTCCTCTCCTCCACTTGCTTGGGGACCGGCACGGGGCACCTCCTCCTTGAGCCCATTTCCCCCACAGACTCCCAGAACACTGTTCCTCTGTATGGAGAGAAAACGGAGGTTGTGAATTGTGGTTCATGTTTTCATTCTTGCTTTGACTGAACATCTGCTCACCCAGAACCAGCATTTTTAGCTCCATCTCCTCATTACTATGGTTACCATGGTATATGCTCTATTTTAGTCCTGTATCTATTGGCGTGTGGCCATCCTCTCTTGAGGGAAGAAAGGAGTTTCCAGAGCCAAACTGGCCTTCTATTCAGTAAATATGGTAATTTTTGCCTATGCTTAGTTTCCACCCGTCCCCTTTCCTTTATGATTGGCGTTATTCTGGTAAGAAAAGGATCATTCCATCCAACACTTTTTGTGTGGATTTAACCACACATTTTCTACTTAATTACTCTCTCTGTTTTGAAAAGTTTCCCCTTAATTGCACTTATATAGGGTTTGTTTCTATAGTCACTGTGATATGTAAATGTGACAGTTGCCTGCTTCTATTCCTCTAAATATGGTAACGAGGAGGAAGACACTCGATATTTCAAAATGCAGACCATACTGTTACTGTATCTTTGTTACCCTGTAGGTTTGGGCTCTTCCAAGCATAGCTGTTAGCTGCATGCAGCCATCACGCGATGGAATTGTGCTGAGCTTTCCAGGTACAATTAAAGACTTAAAAAAAAAACACTAAACTATCTCAACAATTTTTATATCACAACAGTTTAAATTAAGGTTTTATATCAGGTAAAATTTATACATTATTAAAATTTATTTCAATTTTTATATTATTGTTTAATATTATTGACAGGACATTTAAAATATCATATATAATCTACATTATATGTCCATTAGTGCTACTTCAGGACATTTCTGAAATTCGATATGATGTCGGTAAAGGCTACCATTAGTATATTCATTAATTGGGATCATATGCATGTTCTTATTGTTAACTGTGATGTCTCTACCCATGTCTCCATAGGTCAAAAGTGTCTGTCATCTAAAGGAATCACAGTTAAATTCCCAAAAAAAATGTGAAATACATAATTTGTACTTTCTAATAAAAATTAACTGCATGGTAGGCATGCATAGGTAGCTAGATAGATTGACAGATGCTATAGAGCTCTCTCTCTAACACATATATCAGTGAAACAATTTCTTAGTTGAGCTAATAAATTAATATCTTTATAACTGTGATAGATATGCCAATATAAAATATGATTTATCAGGTGAAAAATTTTATAGCCAAAATATGCATAAAAAGATTTGAGGAAGAAGGACATAAAACTCATGGTGCTCAGTATAAAAAGGGGGTAGAAACATTAAAATATCAACTTAAGATGCACAAATGTAATTATATGTTTTGTAAGTCTATTGTTTCAGGTTCCATATGGAAATATCATTCATAACAAATAGTAGAGGAAGGAAAAACATTCCTAGGAAATTCTCATAATTTAGATAATTTTTCCTCATCATCAATTTATAGAATGAGTATAAATTATTTCATATAATAGAAGTTTTTCAGTGAGTTTACCAGTGTGGAAATATTAAAAAATATATAACAAGAAATGTAAGTATATATCAAAAATTAGAAATTATTAACTTATTTTTAAAAAGTTTTCAGCAAGACAATCAATGCTTTACTTGTTTACCTTATACATCTTATTAATCAGCTTTCTCACTGCTAAGTCACAATTCCCAGCACTCACAAATTAAAGAAGTTTCATTAGGCTCGTAGTTGCCACTGATTCAGTCCACAGTCTGATGTCTGTGAGGTAGAAAATGTTGGCAAAGGTCAGGGTCAAATGGAAAAGCTCAGGTCATGGCGAGCAGGGAGCCGAGCTCAACAGTGACTCGAAAGGAGGCGGGAGAGGCAGACACAGAACCGAAGGTCAGCTTCCTGTGACCCCCGGGCTCAGCAGGGTCCCCTACGACCAGCTCGGCATTTCTTCAGCCAACGAACTGACATATCAGAACTAACTGATTCGTTGAACTTTATGCCTATTATTCTATTATTCATTATTAACTCTAAACACACAAGCCTTATGGAAAACTTGCTCACTCATAAAACCTCATTTAACCCGAAGAGTAGATTTTCTCTTGATCTAACTATAAAATACTTCCAATACTACACTGAGGTATTTACCACACAAAATGTACTAATTATTTTATTAAAATGAAATTTACAGACTAGCGAATATAAATGGTTCATAAATGTTCATTCGAAAACGTTTACTCTTTAAAAAGCCCAGTCCAGACTCTGGAATCACATACACATCACATAGAGCAGCAGCGGTTTAGGGTTATCACTGGAAGCACTTCTGTTGGCATGGAGTCATTTGCATAGTTACTGTTTCACAGTCCTCAGTGGTCTGTAGCTGTAACTCTGTGTGTGAAATGCAGGAGACACCACATTTCAGAATCTGACAGTCATTCACCTTCTTTTCCATGCATCCGGTTTAATTTTCTGGCCATAGGAAATAATGCAGCATAGGAGGCTTGAAAGTCATTTTCTTTCAGGTTTTAAAAATAACTTCCTGGATGCCCCAAGGCTTAGAATTCACTTAAATTATAACAGATTCTCAGTCACTCTGTATGTATAGCATATGTCTTGGAAAAAAGTCACAAGCTGAAAACAAAAGAGACCAAATGGCACAACTCCTAGGCATTATGCCTTTGAAGATTTTCTTTCTTTAATACATTTTAAAATTAGTGTATTTACCAGGTTATATTCTGAGTTTCTGGTCTGGAGCTGTTTGTTTATTTACTCATTTATTTTTAAATTTTATGTCTTATCTCTGGCAAGCAGGAATAGTTTGAAATTTTGACATAATTGGTGAGCATTCTTTTGAAGCTTTCTCTTAATAAGAGGCCACTCTCATTGTCTCATAGTGATGATTGTTTAATTTCTTCAACAACAACAATCCCAACAAAGGGCAAAGCCAGCACATGAGAAGGGTCAAGACCTCTTGTACAAAATTCCAAATATCCATATTAGAAACTTAAGACGTTCAGGTTGAGCATTAACCAATAGTGCATTTGTTATCAGTGTTGGCGTTTCTCGCCACCTGATGAAAGATTAAAGACCAGTCTTTGGAGGATCAAGGAAGGTCTCTAACACTTTTGTGATGAGGATTTTGATAGCTGCTTCAACTGAGAATTTTCAAAGTTTGTCTTTTTAGATGTTATTTCTAAATTGCCAACATAAAGTTAGTATTGTTACTTTCTCCAATTTTCATAAGAAATACTTGAGAAAAGCCAGGTTTCTATCACAAAAAAGAAAAAAAATTATTAATGGAGATGACCACAGGATTGATGGATCTTACCTGGAATCATGATTTCTAAAAACAATAAAATCGGGTTATTTTTCTTATTTTAAATAACATAATGAATCATAACCCTAAAATACTAGGTAATTACAAGGATAACGTGCTTGTAGTGGGTACCAAGACTCATGTACAGCAACACCTGTTTGTGAACAATTCAGTTTGCAAACAGAAGCATTCAAAAAAAAATTTGCTTCCATTCGAGAACTCTGTGCTGGGCAATGAACAGTACTATGGGCATCTTCCCCAGAGCTGCCGAACAATGTAAGTTCCTGAGCCAAGACACCACTGTATTTCAATACAGCCAGTATAGTAGCAAAGTTATTGACTGTTAGATATGCTCTAGGGCCAAAAAAATTGACTAGAGGAAAAAGTAAGAGTGATTATTTATTTCTTCTTTTCATGAAGCACAAAGTCATACATGTTAGTATATATTCATGCATTGGTAAATATGTATACACAAGTGTAGGCACATGTATTTCCACTGAGGAGTGCCTTGAATAAATTACATCATAGTAATATGTAAATGCTATGCTCTTTTAATGTTTTCCACCTGAAAAATCTTCAAAGACTAGTTTCTTTACATTAGCACAGTTTTAAATTCTCTTTCATTAATTTAACTTTGACTTAGAATGAAAACTTCAATTTAGCCTGGAACCTAACACCCTTATATTCAAGTTTAGAATGAATAGACTTTAATTTGTCTAAAAGTTAGATATTATGGACTGATGTCTAAAACATTCCAGATTCCGAGAACATCACGGTTCACTGGCACGGTGTATGATGATGGTACTGAGGGAAATAAGGGGTAGGTTATGTTGCCATGAATAACAAACTGTAGGTGTTTACAATCGCATAATTCACATTTACTGTGAAGCAGATATGATGTCATTTCTTTCTGGAAATGAGTCACTGGGTCTGAGAATTTTGGATTTATTTGTAATATCCTGATAGGAGCATCTGCTATGAGCCATTGGTATTTAGATATCACATGGCTCAGTGGCCCGCGTCATCTGTGGAACCTCCGGGTGAACTTCCTCTAAGAGGGCTTTTATGCCTGAGGAGCAGTAAAAATGAGATCATGAAAAAAGAAGGCAAGCTTGCCATACGAGACGTGCTCACCACAATTTTGTAAATAGACAGAAACGCAACCAATGGAAGTCAGCTCATTTTGTTTTTCAGTTCTGTATGTTCACTTGTAAAAAATTACATTTTCCCAACTGTGCCAGAATATTTCACTAATAATAAGGAAATACCTCGTTTCCAGTGCAGTTGAACAGCCTCTGGTCCGTGATTCCATTTGATGTGAGCAGACTGCGCCTCCCTCCTTCCAGGGCTGCTTTCCTGTCACTGGAGGAGCACACACGAGCATGCGACGCGCCTCTCTCCTTCCCCGCCAGCTGGATGCTGAAATGCCAAGCTCTAGCTCTTTTTTCAAACACCAGCAGCAGCAACATCTGGATCTGTGAAACATTAATCCGGGCTAGTTTCCTTCTTTTATTTTTGTTCTTCCAGGCACCTGTGGATGTCCTGTACGTATACAATGACATCAAACCGTAGCTGGAAAATAGTCTTTCGGTATAATGAACAATGATTGCTTAGAAGAATATAAAACAACAAACTGCTAGTAATAAAGAACAAGTTCAGTGAATGGTAGATAAGAGGCCATGAAAGCTGAACTTCAAATTTAAGTGAATTTGAAACACTATATGTAACTAGAGTCATCTGAATCTTTCATTTCAAACTTTATTATGAAATTGTGGGCTGGGATTAGAAGCAGACTCAGCAGACTTTATCTAAGGTAGAAAGCTGTTGCCATAAAATATTAAGCCTTGATTTCAAGCTAAAAGACCTTTGGAAGGAAGCCAAAGGTTTCTTCCAAATACCCTTAGTAAATGTCTTAATCATTTTAGATACTTTCACTTTTTTTCATACCCTAAAGTTTCTGAAGTCTTTTTGAGTTCTATGCTGAATGACTGCAAAGTAGGATTTGGAGATTACCCAGAACAGCAATCAATAGTTGAAGAAAAATAAAAGAAAGAAAGAAGGAAGGAAAACCGTATCAGTCACAGATATGGACTAGTTGAAACTCTGTTCTATAGATTTCCACAGAGGTCATGGTACCAAGGATAAAACCCGAAATATCGTCTTTGACCCTCTCGAGCTAACAGTGTAGGACTCTGCCCTCTGCCCATGTGGGGAGTGGTTGGTTTCTGTCTGTGATGGCTCTGCTCACCACCTTCAGATCTGAATGTCAGATGTGAATATCAAAGAGGCAGAGGCAGGGCAGGAGCCTTTTCTGCATGCTTTCATCCTCCTTGATTTAATAAAATTGAACCCACTCTTATCTTGTAAAAGAATGATTGTAGTTAGCGTGACTAGTTAGCATAACTCATGGAGGAGTTAGACATTTTTAAAAATTCCTGTGTTTACAAAATTTAAACGTACTTTGTCACTGAAGAGTTCACAAGGTAAATCAAGTTATAGCTTCCCACACCCACGTGCCAGAGGGTGGAAGGTGCTAGATGAAGTCTATGTAATGAATGGCAGATGACTCTGGTCATCAAATCGTATCATGGCCCTCGGAGGATGGACCAGGTGGAAAGATGCATACCTCTTTCACTTTACTTCCTCTATCACTGATATTCTCCAAATATTTACTTATGGTATTCGCCTAAACAGGTCTTCTCACTGAAAGCATTTGAAAATGAGCAAATCCTGTTACTTAAATGGCTATGATACGAGGGTGCGTATTGCTCTCATTAGCTTTGGAACCTCCTTTCAAGGTTTTAATTAGACTCCCCACTCGTCTGATGCATATATTCAAAAAATCATTTATCACCCATATGCTGTCTTAGAATCAAGTAGGAGATCATCAGCATCTGTATTTCTGAACTGTGCTATAAAGTATTTATGAATGTAATCTAAATCATACTAATACCATAGAAGACTTTAAGACTCATTTTGGATTCTACTTAAGTGTATTTTAATAAGCTAACCAAAACGTAAGCATGGATACTTGTATATAGGGCATAAAATATTTTTTATTTACATTGATTGAAGATGTTTTAAAAGAAATTAAATGTAATTGGCCTTGTGAGCATTTCTTATGAACATCTGTGTTTTCCAAATGATACTTTTTAAAAAGTTTTTAATTTAAAGAGAAACAAAAGCATGTAAAGGGTAGAGATAATACAGAATTTCAAAAAAAAAGATAAACAATAAAAAATCACTAATTGATAAATTACATATTATCCTCTTAGAAATAGTTGTTCAAGTTACAAAATTAAAGCATACAAAGTAGATATTCAAACAGTGAGAGTGTAAACAGCTACGCATGCATGAGTCTCTACATGTATTTCTATCTTTTCTGTATTAGAGGGAAAAACAAAACCTAGCAAGACAAAACAAAACAAATTCCTATAAAAACATGAAACAAAAAAGTCGTATAAAAACACAGTACAAGGTGATCTACAATGATTCCTGTGTTGTTTCTTATTATCTTCAATAGAATTGTCTATATCATCAGGCATAATTGAATATAGGAGTACATAACAATATAGTAAAAATAAAACATTGTAGACCGTATAAAACTTCAAGGCCAGGTAATAATCAAACTAGAGTGGATGTTCTGGTGAATCTTGTCATCTTCAGTGCAGTTGCCTATACTCTCAGACTTGATACTATCAATCATAACAGCTTTGAATAAAATCTATCAATACAAAACAGTGATCTTACAAACCAGATTCAATTACAATCGGTCACGGTAAAACAGTGTAGGTTATACAGAGCTTTAGATTAAGTTAATAGGAAATTAAGGCTGATTGCCGTACTATATCCTGTTATTTTGGGGATAACTGTCTATGCCCTCAAATCTAGTACAGGTAGAATAACTGGAACAGACTATAATACATCTAAGCAGAGTGGTGTGAGTAATGTGGGTTTTAAATCCTGGTACACTATTAACAATATAGTGTATCAAGTCCATCTATGTTAGAATTTCTAGTTATCCTTCTCTGCCTCATTTCTGCTATGCTATTTTTCTGCCTTTGTTTGTCTAGTTTTCTCCTTCATTCTACTGCCTGCCCCACTCATTGAGGCCTTTCTGCCAGTGTTCCTAAAATCCTGGTATTTTTTTTCTCTCTCTCTCAAATGTCTTTCAGTATTCTCTGTAGGGTTGGATTGGTGAATACAAATTCCCCCAGTTCCTCTTTGTCATGGAAGCATCTTGTTTCTCCATTAATTTCTAGTGACAGCTTTGCAGAGTACATCAATCTGGGCTGGAGGTTATTTTCTTTCAGGGCTTGGGATTCTTCACTCCAAGTGCTTCTTGATCTGATGATCTGTGTTGAGAAGTCTGCCGTGATCTTGATGGGCTTTCCTTTATAAGTAATCTGTTTCTTTTCTCTGATGACTTTTAATATTCTGTTTTTAATATTGAATTTCTGGTGTTTTGATTATTATATGTCTGGGTGTAGATCTGTTTTGGTTGTAGGAGGCTGGAGTTCTGTATGCCTCACATAACCAAATGTCATTTTCTTTTCCCATGCTTGGGAAGTTTTCCTTAATTATTTCCACGAATAGCCTTTGTAATTCACCTGTATGTATTCTTCCTTCTTCGTTCACATTTCTTATTCTTAAATTGTAGATTCTCTTGTCATTTTCTAGCCTTTGTATTGTTTTTGCCTGTTTCCTTGTTATTTTTAAGAGATCTTTCCATTCATGATCATATATTGCAAACATGTCTTCAACTTTTGACAGTCTATCCTTTGTTTCTTTTAAGGCATTTTGCCAGCTTTCAATGGAGTTTTTAATTTCCTGGTAGTCTCTCTGAATCTGCTTCATGTATTTTATATTTTCTTTATATTCTTTATCGAATGTTTCTCTCATTTTTTTGTGTTCCTCCCTTCTTCCAACTGTATCTTCCTGAGAGATGCTTCCTGAGAGCATTTCTTTTATTACTCTACTCATATCTTGCTTTACCTGATTTAATATTTCAGTTTTGAGCTAGTCTACAAGGTCCTGAAGATATCTCTTAATGTCCATTGAAGCCATGTCTGATGTTGCATGTTTGCCGCCCTCAGTCTCCTTTGTTTTTCCCTCTCCTGGATCAGTGCTCTCAGGGTTCTGGGCTGGGGGCCTCCTCCTGCCTCTCTCTCCTGTCATGGTCCTGGCTTCCGCCACACAGGTGTACAGTGGAGGTCCCAGCCCCCTTCCCTGTTGGCCATGGTTCCTCTGAAGCATGCTGGTGAGGGACCTCTGCCCTCTCCTGCCTGTCCCTCCCCACTGGGACAGCCAAACTTCAGGGGCCTTCACCAGGTTAGTATGTTCTAGGCACAGGGAATCAATTTGGGATAGCTCATTGGGTCCTGGCCTGGGGTGCGGCCTAGTCCAAGCAAATCCCATGAATCTGCTCTGGGGAGGGAGCAACCAACTGAAGTCACTGTTGCTCCCAGTTCAGGCTCCTCCTGCCTGATTCCAACATATCGCCCATTTGGTCACGCCCTTCCAGTGTGTGGGGGGTCTCATTCCCAGCACTGACCGTGGATTAATGAAGGTCCCTTCACCGGCTCCACTCTCCATTGGGCTCACCAATCCCCGACTTCAGCGCTGCTGTGGTTCCTATGAGTGGTGGTGAGAACGACTTTGGGTGGCTCTGCCTGCCGGCACAGATTCAAGCAGGTACCAACTCAGGCCAGCACAAACTTGGCATGTCACAGTGAAAACACTCTGTCCCACAATCTTCAGCTGTTCCAGTTGTAGTCCCAACATGTTTGACCAGCCTTTTTATGTTTTAATTTCTTCCTGTGTCAAGAGGCTCCATCTCCCTCTGTCTGGGTCTCTCCAGGGTGTTTTATTCTGGCGTATGAGTTGTTTCTCCCGGGAGGCTCTGTATTTTGGTGCTCACTGATCGGCCATCTTGACTTCTCCCCCAAATGATACTTTTATATTTGGGCTTTAGATAAGAATGAAGCATCTGATATTGATCATTACATTTGGCCCCTATCACTACTATGGAGTTAGTCCCGTGATAGATCTGTATTAAACTAGAGCAGCAAACGCTGGATTTTTTGGAAAAGTAAAACCATAATATCCTTGCAGTGTACAACACTCATTTGTTTCAGTGTCACAGAAGCCCCATATAAAGACACAAATAGCACCGAGTATAGAATTTTTGGAATTGTATGCTGTGTCCACTCATATTTTATTAAACATGCTACATATTATTTATCTGAATTATAGTCAAATATGAAATATATACTAACAGTTTTTAGGGGCTTGGATGACAAATGCGTGGCCTCTTTCTTACCTTTGATTCTCACCCTTGTCTACTTGGACCATGAGGATAGTCCCTCAATGTGACTTCAGTCTGTCTTCCAGTTTCCTGAGACAGTTCTTCATAACATTTTGGTATATCAAAGTCTCTCTTCTGCTGAGAAATGTTTGGGGTTTTGTCTTGACAATACTTGGCTGAAAAGCCAACTTGTACTGACTTGTTTCTCGAAGTGTATCTTTTGATGCACAGGACCAAATGTGACTCAGTGCTCCACTGCTGCCATGCCTTTAAACACGGTGTTACCTCTGCCTGCAGCTCTGGTGGATTCTTCTAAGCCCCCTCACTGTATTCCTATTTGCCTGGCACAATCTAAGCTTTTGATAATGTTCCAGGTTAAAAATAACCTCCTCCAGGAAATCATCTGTGAAAATGAGTTGGAATTATTCACTCCATTTTCGCTAGCACCTCTGAATCTCTGGTTCCATTACGCTGTGTGTGGTGGTGGTCAGTGTTCTTTAACCTCTTTAAAGTTTCTTTTCCTGCAAATGGCTGTCTCTTTCTTCTCTGTTCCTGTTTCCCCTATCCTTTCCAATCTTTTCCTCTCCCTCTTTATTTCTCCCATGAAGTAATCATTTATTTTTATGCCAGAAACTTCTTTAGGACATAGTGTTAAAGGGCTCATTAATCTTTACTCATGGATACCAAACTCTCTTGTTATGGAGAAAATGAGATTTCTGAAATGTAAAGGTGAGGACACTGAAATATTTTTTCCACTCCTGCTGCCATTAAAAATAATGGCCCTCTTCTAATCCTATAGGATTGACTCACTTCTGGTTCTCTGAGTAATATTCCTAAAAGTTATAACTGCTCTTTTATTTCTTTACAATTTATAAATGTATATGTATGTACAAAGGGGATTCTATGCAATCCAAGAAAAACACACTATTTAAAAGTAAATGGAGTCTCCCATAAAGCCAGATTTGATTCACAAGCTCAAAGTTGTAATCTATCAGCTACCATCACCACCAAATTAGAAAGTGCCATCAATTATCTTTGTGGGGTTTTTTTTAATTTTATGGTAAACACATGCAGAGACTGCAGTTTTACATCAACGCTAGTTTGAGTTTCATCTCGGGCTGGAGGTCCCGGGGGAGAGGCACAGAGCCTAAGAGCTGCTGTCCATCAAAGACCTCCTTCCACTCCCGCTTTCCTGGTCCAGGTTCGCTCCATTTGCAGCCTCTTAGGCTCCAAACCTGTGACTAATGGCCACATTCCTTGCATGAGCTAGAAGTGCTGAAGTGTATAAACCTGGTGCTAGTTCAACAAAATGACACTGAAACATTTATACTCACGAATCTGTAAAATAAGCATCATTGTCTTCAAAGAACAATTTCATAGATTTTATTAAGATTACTTACACGTGTATTTATTTACCATGGCTGTAATTTATTCACGTTTTGCAATGCTGGGGATTGAACCCACGGAGCACTCAGCACTGTCCTCAGATCTTTATCTTGAGAAAGTTCTCGCCAAGTTGCACAGCCTTACCTTCAACTTGCCCTTCTCCTGTAGCAAGCTCTTGAGCAGTAGCTGAGATCACAAAGAGAGCCAACAGGCCTGGGACAAACAAACAAATAAAATCCCATGCAGAATTACTGTAGTAGATATTTTAAAAATCAAGAATATTTTATATGTCTCCCGCTTTTTCTGCTAACAATTACACGTGCTCTCTGATGCTGCCTTGACTCTGGGAATGAGGCCAGTTATACCATGAAACATACCAAAGGTTCCGTATTTCCTCCTTACCTGTCTGCTTCTCCTTCTCCATCTCTCTCTTTTTGCAACACTTCTCCTTCCTGAAGTTTCACATAGTGTTTTCTAGTTATTCTGATGAAAACTATTTGCTTCTTGACTGCTATTGAATTACCTAATGAATTTGAATTTAGTTATATTTTAGAGATTTAATAGGAAAGAGCTTTTGAAATTCTCTCATAAGTGAGTGATGGCCTCCCTGGAAATATTTTACAGCTTACTAAGGGTAAACAGCAACTCATTTGTAGATTTTGCACATTACAGAGAACATATCATTTTTAAAATAGGCCTATTACATTGTGTATGTAACAGACTCTGAAATATTTCAACCCAAGGATAAAATGTTTATAGCTATACATATAAATGGACTTTTAAAATAAAATTCCTGCATAGGGATAACTAAAGCGATCTCTGGGCTTGTCTGGTGGTCCTGGAGCTGTGGCCTTGGGGTTTGTATCTGTCAGTGGCCGCTTCTCTGGTGCCTTCTCCTGCTCTGCTTCCAAACTACCATGGACTAAGAACCTTTTCTTTGCCTGTTCCTTCTGTCATGAGCTTTCTGCCTCAGAAAATAGCGGAAAATAGATTGGATCCTTTGAGATCCTGAGCCAAAGAAGCCATTTCCTGCTTTAATTTGTGGACGTCCATTATGTGGTACCAGCAACAGGAAAGCTGGCTAATACAAAAGTTGGGAAGAGGGGTTGTTGCCGTACTGTAATTTTCTACATAATTCAGAAGTCTTTAGAACTGATTTGTTGGAAGAGTTTGGAAAAGTGGGCCTGAGGACCCCTAGGAGGCTGTAAGCAGGGTCTGATGGATGGTTCCAGCTAGCGCTGAGAGGGCGGGAAGATCACAGTGATAGCAGGAAGGCAAACAGTAAAGGCCAGTTTCAGAAACTTTTATTTGAAAACAAACACACCATTGGCAATTATACCAGAGGCCTTCCTTGTTACACTCTGGTAAAAAGAGAAAAAAATCCTACTTTTTGCCCATATCCTGATAATCTTCAGGTGGTGGTGTCTAAGTGTAATGGACTATTTGGTTTGTCAGAGGAAATTTCAAAGCAACCCAAATTTCAGGCTCTGGCATGGATACTGCTGGCTGCCTGTGGTCACATTTATAGTAAAAAGGAGGAGCACAGCACAGAGCAAAAATATTTGAAAAATTGAGGATCAATATGAAAACAGCTACATGGAAAGTTGGAGCCAAGAGAAACTTGGTCATTGAAGAGATGAGAACTATTAAAATGAAATTAAGTACACTGAACTGGGAGAATAAGGAATATACCTTGAAGGCACCGGAGGAATCAGTAAGACTCCACCCATCACTGGCTCAAGTTTACTAAAATTAAACTGTTTGTTTGAGAAAATACTCCTCTCTGCTCAAGAAAGTGTTTTCAAGTTTCATTTCCCCATGCTCAGCCACCCAGGCCACTGCAACCATGGTCCAAGGATGCCTGGCTACTGTTGAGCTGGTGGCAGATTTTAGTGTATCCCGTGAGATGTGGTTTTTACTGACATGCAGAAGGCAAGGGTTGTGAAGTTGGGGAGACTTCCACCCAGATTTCAAAGGAAAGCATGGAAAATCAGGTAAGGAGCCCTGGAGAGGCCAGCATGTGAAGCTCTTCCCTTGAAGCTGAAGGTGCAGTGGAGAGCCCAGGAAGTCAGAAATGTCAGGAATATGGAAAGTCAACTAAGGAAAGCTGCAGGCTCTGAGCGGTGCCAGGCCGAGAGAGGCCACAAGGGCACCCACCATCAAGGTTGACGCAGGGGAGCATGTGAGGCCTCTAGGACACATCTGAGCACGAGGTGCTCCAGAAGCAGGGCAGAGCTCTTATTCCTGCACTGTAAGAATGGGGCAGCATCTTTGATCCTCTTGTCCACAGTGTCCAGCTTCTTGGGTTGAGCAGCTCCTAGGTCCTGCACCACTGCAGCACACAGGCGACCACTGTGGGTGCTTCTGCCTCTCATCTGCAAGCTTTCCTAATAAGTCCCTTGCATGATTTTATTAACATTTTTTTCCAATGATTCTTTTCCTCTAGAGACCAATACATACTAGGAAAAGTTTATAAAATAAAAATGGAACCCTTAGTATTTTCCTAGTAATTCTAGACTAAAATTAGTTTTTGGATTTTATTTATGTGTTCCAATGCTGAAATAAGTCAGAAATACATAAATTAAGAAAATATTTGTCGGGTATTAGTTTATCAAACACTTAAATTTGGTTTATAATAACTTCTTCTGTTCCTGAATTGGCTAATTTACAGTTAGGCCAGAAGATTTTACCTAACCAATAGCATTTTCTCAATTCTCTTGCACCGCCCACCACCATTTTCCCTCTCAACCACCCAGAAGCCAGCGCTGCATCGACTCGCTCTAGCCCCAGGGCTCCCTCAGCACGACAGCATGGTGATTTTACAATAGGCCGTATCACAGTGCAACATCAGAGAGCCTACAAAGATAGACATCTGCCGTTGCTGACAACATGGATGGCTCTGGAAGAGGTCGTGAAGTGATACAAGCCAGATGGAGAAACAGACACCACCTGATCTTGCTAACACAGGAGTCGAGTGAAATCGAACTGTGGGAGCCGATGGCAGAATGGTGGTGACTAGGGGTGAGAGTGGCAGAGAGGAGAAGACACAGGCACAGCTGTATGTGTTCAGTCAGGAGATGACCCCATTCTGGGACTTAGACGGCAGCAGGAATGACGTGACCCTGATGATGATCACCTTCACATGATGTGTATATGCACAAAATCACCACGTCACTGCACCCTGAATATATTTCATCTCTGTCTGACCCGAAAGCGGCTCAGTGTCAGCCTCCCTCTCACCTCCCACCTATCGATGTCCCCTTCTGCAATCCTGCTGCAGCCACATCAACTTCCTGCTACTTTGAGAAACCTTCATCAACCTAAAATGTAACTCCTGTCATTTTCTTTCTCCTTTTTGCCATTATTTTAGTTCTTTTCTTTAATCATGGGATTTTTTAACAATTTATTTGAAATCAAACCTCTGTGGCTGTGGCCTGACAAGCCGCAACCATTCCAGGGCGAGAACCATCGGCGTTTCCTGAGCTCTGCACCATATTGGAACTTGGGGCGCTGGGAAAACAAGCAGCCAGCTCACCACTCTGGTAAGTGGCTGTGAGCCCACCAGTGTACAGGCTAAGAATCAAACATCCATCCATCCCCCACCACCACCTGTTAGCAAGTGGGAGCCAGAGGCCTGAGTATCTCTTGGGAGGATGAACATATGCAGTGTGGCAAGTAAGGGGGATTTCCTTCTACCATTTCTTTGAAGGCAAATATTTTTATCACTGTTTTGCTCTGTTCTGATTAATAGTATTGCTCTATTCAATATTCTGTTTTTAAAAGTTCAGTATTTCCTTCTATTTTGCTGTACCTGATTGAAGGAACAACTATTGTGAAGAAAATGAGATATATTATTGTACCTATTGCTGTTGTCCTGGTAACCTGCTGTGAAGTTCTGTACCAATTCCACTACACTGTGTCAATTGGCTTTGTTCTGTCTTGTTCTGCTGTATTTTACTACCTTCAAAATAAAAAAAAATTTAAAAGAATAAAAAGAATTTATTTATTACCTATCTTCTCTCCCTTCAACATAAGTTTCACAAGGGCAAGGCTTTTAAATTGTCAAATCACCTAATTCCAAAGTTTAGAACTTTTCCTTCTCTATCATCCACTCAACTAAATATTTGTCTAGATTGATATAGTGATGTGTAAGTACATATATTTTCCTTTGTTACAACTTTACACACATATTATAAAAATAAATGCAAACATAAATTACTAAAAATGTATCTTTTATTATGTTAGTGATAATGCTTACTCTCCACTGTTTATTATATAATATGCATCTTTTCTCCTCTAATGCAAATTCTTTAAGGGAAGAGATTGCTGCTGCTCATTGAATTTGTGATTTTTTACCACACCATGCATCCTTATGCATTTTCTCAATCAATAAATATGTGTTGATTGCTGGAAGAGTTGCTTTTTATTAATAATTATTATGAAGTCAGGTCACTGGTAAATTTTCTTACAATTTTCATTTGTCTTTTCTAATATATTGAGCTAAACATATTTTGATATGAAGAATGGAGAATAATTTTAAAATTACAAACTTTATAACTTTTAGTTTCTTTCAAAAATTAAACTTAGATTATTTTGAATTCTTTAAGAACCAGAAATCTGTTTTGTTGTCTCGAGTCTTCATTTGATGAAATGTAATTTCCAATGTGTTCACAATCATCTTTTTACTATTTATCCATTGGCCAAATCAGCATTTGCTGCGTTTCAACCATATGTTCTTTTCTTTTCTGCTCTAACAGTCTTCTTTTTGTTCTTCTGTTGGAGCTGGCAGATAACTACAAGGCTTTAAATTCTGAAGCAAATTCAGCATCAACTTTATATCCATGACCAATGTCAAATCTGAACTCTGTGTAATAGAAATACTGAGTAATCTCATGTTAATTTTCTCAAGTTCTAACTTGCACTAATGAATAAAGTTTGTTTGGAAACCACACCAGATTACTGTTATGCTATAGAGTTTGCTTTTCTAGGAAAAGCCACCCTACAGATCCCTTCAGCCACCTAAGTCAGGCTGCCTTGGCTCAATCCTATTTGAAAGTTCTTTATAACCTCTGTCACTTAAAAAATCCTTGAGCCATGATGCCCAGAATATATTTTGGTTCAGCTGTCATAGTGGTAAACACTAGTTCTACAGATACTTTTATTTATTTGTGCAATTTGACACTACATGATTTTACCACTCATCGAAATAGCTTGAGAAAACAATATATATAAATGTAAAGCATTTTATTTTAAACCGTATTTAAAAACTAAAATACGCTACCCTTTAGAAGAGAATAAACAGACTTAAACTCAACTGTAGTCACATTTTCAATAAGAATATTTGACAAACATTTTATTGAACGGATCAGCTATACCAATGAAAAATCATGGAATATTATTTTTGTCAACTATAATAACTAAAAAAATGAAATCCTGAGCCTGTGTTGCATAAACTTGGAATGATGCTAATCAGCCATGATGCGTGACTAAGGCACACATCTGTCCATATGATTTACGACAGAATACAGTAAGCGATGGCACTTTCCACTTCTTAAAGAACTATAGTTCATTGTAAGAAATCATGATTAGTGTGGAATCAGGGACACAGTTTTTATTTATACTATTTCTACATTGTTCTATCTTCTTCCTCAATTTCATCTTTGTACTCATTACAAGTGGTATTTTAGTTACTTTTCTCTCACTGCTGAGACAAAATATCTGACATTCAACATTAAGGAAAGAAAGGTTTATTCACCTCACAGTTTGTGGAGGTTTCAGTCCATAGTCAGCTGGTTCTAAGGCAGGGTGGTGTGTCAGAGGGGCAACAGTTCGTGGTGATGAAAGACAGCAAAAGCAACAAAGGCAAAAGAGGAAAGCAAGCCTTTTTTCCTCCTTATTTTTGTAACACTCACACCGCCAGTACCAACACTGGACAATGAACCAGTCATAAACTCTAGAAGCAGCTGCCTCCATGACTACATGAGGCTTTGGGGGTAATCCAGACACAAATCATAACCAGCAGAAAGTACCCTGCTGTAATTTCCTCTCAGTAATGACATGATTTCTCCTCACCAAATGTTTTCTTCTTAAGAAGGGAATCTTACTTTTCATTCTACTTTAGCTAATGGGGGTCTCTCTGTCACACATACATGCTGATTAGTGCCCAAATAAGTACACAGAGTGAGAGTTTGCTAAAAGGAAAAGGGAGCCTGTAATTCCAGCACTTGGGAGGCTGAGGCAGGAAGATTATTGCAAATTTAAGAACAGCCTGGGCTACAAAGTGAGCTCAAGACCAGCTTGAACTGCATAGGGAGACCATATCTCAAAAGAAAAATTAAAAAAAAAACTTGTATAAAAGGACTAAGGAAAGCTCAAAGAATTGATGGAATTATGTATTCCTGAGTATTGATGACTCTGACCAGTGTTGGTATTGCAGGGCAGAGCACAGTGCACAGTTTACGTCAATCTCTAGGTAGCTGACATAGATCACTCAAGAGCTCCCATTGTTGTCACTGCTTAGTGAGCACTGGTCGAGCATTTAATTACATCCAGTGCCTCCTGATGCTCATTCAGCGAGTCTGCCACATTCCTTTTCCCTCTCTGTGTGTTTAGCATGCAGCAGCCAGAGGTGCCGTCATTTGGCAAAGGCTGCCCAGGCAGGGGAACAGCGGCATCAGCTTTCCAATTAAGCAATGTGACCCTGGTGGCCCCTTGCACGCCTGTTACGGTGCCCTGCCTCAGAGGAGGGATAAAAGTTCCTCTTCTAAATGCAAATTCTTTCAAAAAGCTTATACCAATCTTACATGCGACTAATTCTATTTCCAATTTTCCTAAAATCATTAAATTTTTATATCTCTTAAAATGTATTTTCCTTGAACATGATTATAATGTGAATGAAGGCAGTGGTGGTGGTGGTAATGATGCAGTGAGGTAATTATAGCCTTTTACACAGGATGTTGTTGTTGGCCACTTATTCTGCAAGTATTTATTTAATCCTAACAACAGTACTATCGAGTAGGTGGGTGATGTCAGTATCATTTTCCATATGAGTAAATGAGGGCCACAAAACTGTCTTGGGTGCAGACCTGTCCTTGGGGATGAAGCACGTTCCTCGCAAGCAGCCTGCAGTTGGGGCTTTTTACATCCATGTAATCACTATGGTTTTTAATCAGAGCTTTTACTCCACTCGTATATCTGGAAATTATTGATAGGTAAGGTACTCCTACAGTCATCTTCTACCTTATTTTCTAAACGTATTGTAGTTCTTTCTTTTTTTCTTATTCTCTTGTAGTCTTCCTTGGTGACTAAGTGATTTACTGTGATGCCGTATTCTTATATCTTGTTTATTACTTTGGTTTATCCATTATAGATTTTGCTTTGTAATTACTACCATGCTTACAAAAATCAGAGTTTAACTATAATAAATTCTTCTAAAATGACAGCAATTTAACATGATCATAACAATAAGAAAAAACAAAAGAACAAATAAAATCGGAAGATGCACAAATTTTTAAAATGCTACATTTGTACTATATTTCTTCTTGCATTTTTACTATCTGTTGTCCCATCTTTTTGTATCACCTAGTATCTTAACATAGTTATGTAGTAATTTCTTGGTTCACGAACAATTCTTTCCATTATTTTGGTCACAAAATCTTTTGGATGAGAACTAAATCAAATTCCCCCATTGAAGCTTACTATTGAATCTGATTCGGTTTGTGACCAGAATTGTGGAAACATTTAAGCTCATGCACCAAGGTTCCACTGTGTTAGACTGTTGCTGTTCACAGGGACGACCAGAGACCGGATGAGGCATCTGCCCTGCCTAATCTCAGAGAGAGGCCGAAGGGGACAAACCACACTTTTTAGTATTTCACTGATTTGTAGTGAAACCATCATCTGTGGATTCGGGACAAACGTAGACTTGACTTACCCCCTAGAATAAGTACAGTGACAACACTCTAACATCCACCACAAAGCAAACCTAGACTTCAGATGCCATCTGCTACTGAAACAGCAATCACTACATACCCAAGGCCTGCTTGGAATTTCTAGAAAGGCCAAAACTAATCCCAATCCTGAAAACTGGAATAAATACCTAATCCTTCAGTGGTCAAGCAACATCACAATGCAAGCATCAGTAGTTTCCAGGAAACCCTGACAAAAACCTACAGCCATAATAGAATGCCAAAACCTGAACAAATAGTAACTTGTAGGAGTGAAACTGCAGATAAAAAAATTGAAGCAGCTACTTTAATGAAACTTAATGAGCTTCTAGAAAACAGAAAAAGTTTCAATACTGTAACAGAAATTTAAGACAGAGAAAATTGCAATTAAAAAAAATCAAATGGAATTTTAGGGTGAGAAATACACTGGATGAAATGCAACAGAAGACATCAATAGAAGAGATCACAGGGAAGAGTAGGTCCATGTGCTTGAAGACAGGCTATTTGAAAAAAATACACTTGGAAGAAAAAAAGAAAGAAGAATGAAGACTGATTAAAAGAAAAAGCCTGTGGGGACATTGGAAGAGTATTAAAAGAGCAGATACTCAGAGCTTTGGAGCTCAAAAGCAGTGTGAGAATGATTGCAGACAGAGGTCATAAGAGAACATTTCCCAAACCTATAGAAGGATAGGATTACCAAGGTACAGAAGCTCAGAGGTTACCATCAGGTTTCAGTCAACCAAATGTTCCCCAGCACGTCTCACAGTGGACTTCTCAAAAGCGCAGGATAGAAAGATCTCAGAGCAGCAAGAGAAGAGTTACGGCCGCCACCACCAACAACAAACTAGGCCCACTTACTTCCCTTGCAGCCAGCTCCTCCGGAGACACTTCAGAGGCCAAGGGAGGGCAGCGAGAGATGTGTCAACAGACTTAAGCAAAGAAAGTAAAAGATTTAAAAAAAGCTAACAATCTAACAAAAACTGCCAAAAAGGGACATTGTATCCAGCACAGCTACCTTTTGGGAATGAAACAGAAAAGACATTCTCAGACAAACAAAAGCTCAGAACATACCTCCAGTAACTCCAACCAGACTGGCTCCACCCACAGGGCCGAAGCGAGTTCTTCAAACGGGAAAAGTAGATGTTATGTGTAGGAACGGTGCATCCGTATGAAGCTCACCGAGAATAGCAATACGCAGATAAACTCACTCTTCTAGTATAAACACGGGGTAGAAAGCACTTATACCATTGTTATGAAAAGCAGAACCTAAGACAAGTACACATGCCCATGACTCCCTTTACAGTGAACTAAGTGATACAGAAAAATGTAACGTGCAACACCAGATACCCACCAGCTGTGGAGAAATGGGGAGCGCTGTGGAGTTTATTGCTTGTATTTTTTTGATTTGTTTCATTTTGTTTTTCTTACCCTCATAATCATGTCAGGCTTCTACATTTTCAAATCACTTAGCTCCAAAGAGTTTTTGTAAGCTTCATGTCAATCACAAAAGAAAAACTCAACAACAACAGAAAAAACCTAAGCAGCAAGCTATAAATCCACATAGTGCTTTTAATGATCTTCTGTTTTATACAGGCAAAATTATTAATAAAAGCTACTTGGTGATTATCAAGTCGGTATGACAAGGAAATAAGGAAACCATGAGCCTGAAGAATAAATACAATTTTTAAAAATACTTATTTCTTTATTTTTAATGTTTAAAAACATCAGTTTTACACTAAATACCTAAGAACCAGTTATTGCTTATTCATTTTAATGGATGAGGAAACTGAGGCTTAGGTTAGGACCTAAAAACGAACCTGAAGGGCAGCCCATGGCTTTTCCTTCAGTTTTGTTTGTTCATCATTCACTCTGTGTCTTGTATGCATGAAATGAAGCAAATAGCTCTGCATCAATTCAATTTAAAGAAACAAGTAAATCTTCTTAAATCTTACTTATTTTGAAATTTACATTTTAAATACGTTTTTGCAGTTTCAGGCTCTCCTGTTACATTTGCATGGAGTCCAGCCTAAGAAACGCTGTCCACCAGGGAACAGCTACTGCAGTTAAATAATTCATTGTCAACTCAGCAACCGTAACAACTGACGAAATGCATTAAGACAAGGAGTAGTCAAGTCCAGTGAATGTGAAATGCGCTGCCAATTTTAGAGTAGGAAACGTAGATGTCAGGAAAAATAAAGAATAGTAGCTATAAAATAAAGCTGTGTTTGTTTTAAATATTTTAAACTGAAAATGCTGATATTCAGATGAAGAGCAATGACATTAAAATGCAAGTTAAAAGGTAAAGAATAAAACGAGTCTGTGATAAACCTGTACTCCAAAATGAAAACTATTACTTTAAACATCGAGTTAGGGTAAGGGCAAAGATGAATGAAGCAGGCAGAGTATATCGTACTCGTCCAGAATTCGTGGGCAAATATGAAATAGTCCATTTTTAATTTTTTACATGCAACACTCCTATCTCTAGCAAATCAAAAGTTAAAACTGAGGGAAGTAAACAATGAGGGAACAGTAAACTGAGGTGCAGAGGTCTGCTGCCTTCATGACTCCCTGCGGTGACCCAGTTCTGTTTCAGCTTGGCCCTTTCTCTCCCCAAGAAGGAGCCGCGCATCCCTCCTGCGAGGCAAGCTGTGCGTGGAATTCCCTTCAGGCTACGTGCAAGAGCGCTTCCTAGGGCTGGGGTGGCCCGGGGGCCAGGACACAGGGTGCTGCCCGCTGACCCCCGCTGCCAAGGAGGGCGCTGCCTGCCGGAGCCTGGGGACCGGCTGTGGCCCACCGCGGGTGAGATGCTGCGGCGGCCGCCCGCGCTGCGCTGCACGCCCCGCTCCTCTGAAGAAAGCTTCACCTTTTCCATTTTTAGCAAATGTACGGCAGCAAAAAGGCTTCTGACAAACTGCAGAGACTGCAGGGTTGAATCAGTTTAATTGTGGGCGGCCACCACTGCTCTGTGTCCTTTATTTTATTTGACCACTAACCGCTTAGGAAAAATTGTCTGCTTCTGGATTATAGTCTTAAAACAAGTCAGGAATGTGATTTGGAAGATGAAAATAGCTGCTGAGTAAAGATCGCCAGCAAGGGATAGCAAGAGGACGGACGGCCGGTTCCTCAGGGTAATTCTCTTTGTCTCTGTCTGCGTCTCCTCCCGCAGGTCCCACTGGTCCTCCCGTGTGTGGACACAGCTCACCTCTTTTATCTTGTTAATGACTTCGTAGTACAGTACTTTGTACGAGCCAAAAATGAGGGTATTTTGTTTGTTATTAAGTTCCTAGGTTTGGCTTTGTGTACCTTCATTAGCCGGGTTGTGAAGAGAGTCCTTCTCCGTTTAAGGATTTTAGGGTACTCTCTAAAATCAGGCACTGACTTCTCCCCAAATATATCGGTGCTTAGTTCGGTTTTCCTGTGGTGACAATGATGTTGAAAGCTTTACGTTAGCTTTATGTTTATATTATGAAGGGAATTTAGTCTCAACTCTATCCTCTCAAATTAAAATTTAAAAAAAAATCAAAAGATGAGTAAAAATTTAAACATGAGGAGCACTTTATTTTGCAAAGAAAATACACACTAGAAGTTAGAAGAAGAATAAAAATCATAAAAATGAAAAGAAAAGCTATAACTTGAACAGAGTTAAAAATAATGAGACACAGTTATCCCTACAATATTGTTCAATACATTTGTTTAAATTAAGTGATCGTATTATTGTGTTAATTTGTAATTAAAAGTTATACAGCCTCATAATGTCTTACTGTAACATTAGGATCAGAGTAAGATATCTGAATGGAAAATTTATTCTTGTGAAAAATTTTGTGAAAGGATTTAACCATGAACTGAAATATTTTCCAAGTTTAGTGAGGAAGAAAAAAATATGTAGTTGATTGCAATTATCAGTGTCATCTTATTATTAGGTTAAACATGAGAAAGACTAAGGTCACCGAGAATGACCTCTAGAATTGCTGATAAGTGATTAAACTACCAAAAGACTAGTTTAGGGGAACTAGCATAAATAATTTTTCATTATTTGTTTCTGTTCTGTGATTTTATGAATTAATATATATATATATATATATATATATATATATATATACACAGTTCTTTACCAAATAGAACTAAATATTCTATTTGCTTTGTGTGTGTGTGTATTTTAAAAAGCAAAACGAAAAAAAGGATAGAAATGATACAGGATTTCAAAAAAAGGAGGAAATTAATGTTAGCTAATGTATTTCACATTGTTATCTTAGAAGCAGTAGTTCAGGTTGCAAGACCTCGGCACAGAAACGATCAGTCAGACGATGGCAGCGCAAACTGTTCCTCCTGATGAACTGCCAGGGGCTGGTAGGGAGGCTCCCTGTCTTGCATAGGAACACGCACGTGCCTTTATGTATGTTTAATGTGCGATCTTCCCTCTGTCCTTTCCTCCCTTCCCTGTCCCAGCTGTTCTTCCCTTTTTATCACATTCTTTCCTTTCACTGTTACAATGTCTATTGCGCACGTTGGATCTTACCACCCTTTCAGCCTTCTGCTCCGGGCAGAAGAAGGTGTTCAGCAGGCCGTCCCAAGTTTTGGTCTCTCTTGGGTGGAACTTCTGCCGACAGTGTTGGTAGCACTCGAAAGCTAAACATAGTGGGGGAGAAATCTTAATGTCCTCTCCAGCCTACCTGTCTGCATTTCCATGTTGTGCCTGTTTACCAACAGACATTTTCACCATTTACACACAGGCAGGCAGGCGCGCACACATCCACACATCCACGCACATCTTTAAGTTTCAACTTAAACTTTATAAGTTTCAACTTATATTTTAGAGTCTTTTGGAGTTTGGACTTGGTAGGGTAAGTATGCATTTGGAAATGATCAATTTTTGATCCAACGCCACTGGAAAAAGATAATAGGACATTATCCAGAAGATAGAATCCTCAGCTATTTCATTATTTAGCCTTCTCAATTCCATAGTATTAGGATTGATTTGTTATGAGAGTGTAGCAATCAAACTACTTTCTCCAGTAGATTTGCATTTCATTCTCCTTTATTCAGACAAAAACCATTTTGCTTAGGAAAGCTGACTGGCCCAGTCCTAGCTGTCAATTCCCTGGCATTCCTCTGTCCTCAGCAAGCTGAGTCCTGTCTGATTCGGGCTCTGCCGGGCTGAGCATCAGTGGCTGTCATCTCTGACCTGGGTTCTCTACCTTTCTGCCATTGTGCATGTTCTAGTGTGTTGCTCCCTCAGTGAGGACTAAGGTAACAGGTGATCGCAGCGTCCAGGTGGCTCATGACCACACAGTCTCCATGCACCACACGTTCTGTGTCCGCTACCAGGCAGCCTGGGCTCAGCGCCAGTGTCTGAAATGAAGCAGCCTCTGCCTGAGACACCCCCGTCTCAGGGCGGGGCCAGCCAGCTCTGGGAGCTTTGGAGATGGCATAGGCCATTTGCAGTGAGACCTGCTCTCCAAGGGTGGCATGTAGAAAGTCAGTGGCACCAGAGTGTGACCCTCCCCCAGGAACCTCCACCACCGCTGTGCCCCTGAGGTCCCAGCATCCCGTCGTACGCTTTTCCAGTCAAGTCGTATCTCTTTATCTAACTGCAAAGCTTGATAGACTGACCGAATGAGTTCCGACCGATTTTAATGGATGATAGCTATCGAAATGTCTTTTCAGCAGCTACATTAGTTTAAATTAAGTGTATTTTAACGGATACATAGAGATCTACGTGTTCATGGAGTGTCCTGGTGTTGCACTTCACATATGCATTGCATAATGCTTCACATGAAGTCACATGTTAGTTAGTTATCTCCCCGATTTTTTATTATTACTTTATAGAAAAACTTTCAGGTTTTAGAACTTTCTTTGCTGTAGCTTTTTGCAGTGTGCTGCACATTGAATCTGAAGTCACCCTGCTGTGTTGTAGCAGGCCAGAGGTTCTGGCTCCTGTCTGGTGGGACTTGGTATCTGAGGCCCGCCTGTCCCCTCCTGTGGTCATCGCCCTTCTACCACCAGCCTCGAAGGAATCCGCTCCGAGGTCCTGCATGTGGGTGAGGTCCTACGGCACTTGAGGCAGGAGCAGGTCTGGTGAGCCTTGGAAGCAGCAGGCAGAGGGCCCGGTGTCCATCTGTATGAGGGTGGAGCTGTGTCCACTCGCAAAGCGCACAGTACACAGCACAGTGTGCGGCTGTAGCTCTCTGGGTCGCACTGACTCCACGAGCACAGTTTCATCTATTACCAAGCATAAAACTGTGCTCCTCGCCCCTCCAGCCTAAAAGGAAAAAGAATGAGAGAGTTCCTCATGGCAAATAACTTCAAGAACGAAAGTCTCTGCATGCTTTCCTGACACGTTTGAGGCCTGTGGAAGAAAACAGTGATTCCTCTCATTTATTCCCAAAGACAGTGAATCACTATTTTTTATGGACTTGCAAAAGAAATTGCTTGAGTGGACTGAGAGCCTCACAGTTTCACTTTATATGATTTCCACGGTTTTACTCTCCAACTTAATATTATTGTGTGGATGGCAAAAGAACTTCAGATAAAGGAAGTATTTAAAAGTCTATTAAAGCAGATATTCCCAAAAAGTAACAGTAAATGTGCATTGTAATTAGAATCAAATGACTCATGTAAAGCAAAGTTATATTGTTTGTTCCAAAAAGAAAATACATATATTTAGAATAAGGAATTTTATACATTTAGAATTGGAGGTCACATATACTGTATTCAGAAGAAAATAAATTCTAGAAATGTTAATTGTACTAAACAATTGGATGATTTAAATTTAAAATTTAATTAAAATTCAATTTAAATCACAACAGAATATGTGCGATTCAGTTAAGGATTCTCAAGGAGTGTGGGACTACAAATAATGTGTAATAAGGTTCATATTAATGGAAGTAATAAATGTATATTATAAAATAAATAGTAGTAGGAATTTACAAGTTAACATGAGTAAACTTCAAAGATTTAAGCTGTAGATGATTAGTCCTATAATAATTTACAGATTGAGTTTTTTTCCACAGGGACAGTTTCTACATTGCAGTTTCTTTAAAAGCATTGAGAAATTATCTATTGTGTTTGGGTTTTCCTTCATGACCTTTTAATGACCCAGAAGTGTCCCAAGAAAATTATGGATCCTGATATAAAGTCTGCTGAAAAAACACACTGAGAAATTTATTTAAGGAAATTATTGAAAAGGGTTTTAAATGAACGACGAATATATTACTTTGCTATTTACAGAGCTCTGTAACCTGACTGAAGAATGAATGTGATGAAGCTTCTGGCTTGGAGGGCACAGCCTCAGCTAGAAATAATCATACAGACTGGTGCCTAGAAACTGCCGCAGGGATGGATTCCATTCCAATATTGCAGTTAAACTATGTTAGAATCAGTCAGATACTGCATGGCACAGTCTATTTTAGGTCACTGGAAGACCTTCACTGATATATTTATTTTTTAACTTTTATGTTTTTGGTGGCCTTGTGACATAGCCTTCAAATATATTAAAATCTCCCTTTTTTGCTTAGTAAGTATGTTTTTAAAAACTTAGAAAAGACTTTAAAACTTTATTCATTTCATCATGCTTTCTGTGATTGTTGTCAGTAGCATCATAACTACTTGGGGATACTTGCAAAGGAACAAAAATTTAACATTAAAAAGTTTCCTATTTGGCAGTCAGCAATGTTGCGAGTTAAGTTTAATACACATTTAGCTCAGTATTTATTAATTGCTGATTTGCGCATCTTTTTGCTTACATTCTAGAAGTCTTCAAATATTTTGCAGCTTAAATTTCTGGGCCCTGGAAAAGTACATAGGTATTTACTAGACTCTCTGCGATGGTGGGCAGTGCCAGTGTCGGCCCTGACTGATCCCTGGGCCTGCGTCTCCCCAGGCCTCGCTAATATCTCTGCTCACGGGCTTGGAATCAGCAACTCCTGGGTCGGCCTCGAACCCTGATCTCCAAGGGTCCTGAGCGTTCAGTGTCTGTGGCCATTCTTCCACCCACTATGCTGCTGTACAATCCTTCATCACCACTCTGAGCCCTCAGTAGCAAAGGAAAAGAGTTCACTCACGTAGACGTTTGCGTAAAAGAACCTTCCTTACGTGTGTTTCTAAAGTCTAACTCGTCTCAGGACTTTGCTATCCACCTGGGTTATAGTAGCAAAATAGGAGTCCTAACATTCTGAAGGTTATAATTTCACATCTAATTAATTTTTTACCTAACTTGTTTACTGACAACTTGGTATGTTTAATGAATATTTTAAATGTATCGATAAATAATATATGTAAATTATACCCTGAAGGTAAAATATAAGAAATTAATTAAAGTTACACACATTTAACACACTAATATTCAGGATATACAACTTGTCTTCAAGTTGTTAACAATACAGAAAATCTATTAGTTCTAATCAAAATAGTTTAGAATTCTGCATTTTTGATGAAATTAAACCTCAATACATTAATCTTTAATTCACTCATGTCTATTGGCCAATTATCTAATTTTCCCATCCTCTCATGACTCACAGGAGGAAATGGAGAGAAAGTAGAAAAGTAGAAGGGGGAAAATATTTTAAAATTTAAATCCCCTTTTCCAGTAATATTAATGATTCTTTTAAGCTTTCTAATACATTCACTGTTATTTTTAAAGAAAATATCCAAGTAAGTTTCGATTCTATTAACTCCTAGTAAATCATTACTTAACGAAAACAGGTCTAGCAGAGAGTATAATGTATTATTTGTTCTGAGTACACCCTGTAGAAACCAGCACGCAGCCCATCTGTCAAAGTCACTGTTCCTTTAGAGCTTCCAGGAGATACCAGCATCAAAGAAAAGAAGTAGATAAGACAAAGAATTACAATCTATTTGCAATAGGAGTTCCCCATTTAGTTTCACTTGTTACTATCATTTTAGAACAACTTAAAAGTCTACTTGTTAGGAATCTTTACCTGACACTAATGGAACCTCTTTTGACAGATTTTTTTGTAGAAAAATTATATGGTGTGAATTGAAAAAACAGAACTGTCAGGTTGGATCAGTTATTTTGTATCTGCAGGTGCCTTCCTGACTCATAGAGTTTCCCAAAGACAGGAAGGAAAAACTTCATTTATTTCAGCAAATACTCTGCATTATTAGGCAAGAATACTTTTATTCCTTCAAGCAAATATATTTAAGCTGGAGTTATAACTATTCAGTTGAACAATATCCTGTGTATTAGATTAGTATCTTTCTACTGACTATGGTTATATTGTGGCCAACTTGAAGTAGAAATTATTGTAAGGTAGCGTGTCAGATACTTTAATTACCTTATTCACAGCTGCATACACTTTTCCTACAATGTTTCAGATTTATAAATACATTGTTGTAAAACTAGAAATTATGTTTATGGTTTTGATCTCTGCCAGTGTTACCGGTTTACTTTGCTGTCCCTGGAAATTTGTTCCTAGTTACAATCACCTATATTTTCCACTTCTGCTTCCATCACTCTCCTTACTCATTTCTTGTTGAATTTATTGCTATTTCTAGAATATTCTGTATGTGATCTTTCCTCAGAACTTTTGTATTTACTACTCCTTTGGTCTAGACTATGCTTTATCAGATATCCATGTGGATTCTTTCTTCAGATCCCAAGTAAAATACCACTAACTCAGGGAGGACCCTCTGACTGACCACCTTCTGGATGATGAGCCAGCCATCTCTCAGGGCCTGGTTCTCTAGCGTGGTGCCCAGTGTAAGGAAGTGCACACATGGCACCTGCCCCTTCTCCACACACTACCCATGCTGAGGGAGGGAAAGCTGCCCTTCCTTGAACCTCCACAGGTCCATCTCAGAAGCCCAGAGGGTTTCAGACACCCCTTGCTGCGTCAGAGAGCACCATCCTTAGGTGAGCATTCCTGACAAGTCGTGTCACTGCTGTCGTCTGCCATGGGAGCCTCAGAACTTCCCTCATCATGTCCACTGTCTCATTTTAAGTTGGTCACCGAGGAACCCAAGGTGGCCATGGTGCTGGCGCTGCCCCAATGTGACCCCTGTCCCCTGGCACTCTTTCAGCCTGCTCCTGTGAGCTCTCCACAAATCTGCCTTATCTTCAGCCATGCTGGTTCGTGCCGCCCTTATCTCCTCCCCGTGAAGTCGGATGTCTGTCTCTCACAGCACCTTTCAAGAGGCAGCTATTTCTCGCTCCCATCACTCATGGCTCCGAGATTGGAGCTGTGATAACACGCTCTTTGCTCATCTGGGTCACTTCCTGAGCAGTCTCCCTTCTCTTAAGCCCTGTGACTGTGTTCTCAGGACAGATGCTCCCGTAGCTCCATGGGTCTGTTGCACGGTGGCTGTCCCTGTTGTGACAGGCTGGGAGCCAGGACCCTGCCACTGAGCTATGCCTCAGCCCAAAGCTTCCACCAGCCCTGCTCACTTTCTTTCTGCTGTTGAGATTTTAGCTTCTGCTTACTAACATTTGTCCCGTGTTATGGAGACTTGAACATCCACACAGATGGGTCTCTACAAATGCTCGGTTAACTGGCCTCCTGCTCCAAGCTCTGGGTTTCCGCCTAAGTGCTAGCTTGACATAATGTCACCATTTTGCCCTGTGTGCATACAAGAGACATTGGTTATGAGACTGACACTTGAGTGGTCAGTGTTTATATGTGTTTGGCGAAACAGACATCTATGAGGGTAAATTAACTCTGAGCTTTTTTTTAATCCTATCACAGATTAAGGGGTAAAATAAGAGTTTATTGAATTGATAAACTGAGTAATAGATTCTATGTTTCTCAAAATAGATTCATATAGAACTTTTTATTTCTCAAAATTGCATAGCAAAATAAAAAGAGAATTGGAATTAGCTGCAAATAAATAATACTTTAGGATCTGTATCATAGTATTGATTCTTTATTCCAATAAGTTTAATCATGTGTAATGAGATTCACAGTCAGCTATTTACTCTCCATTGTATACTTTTTTGAGAAAATTATGTATGTTTCCAAATGCAGCAGCATTAAGTCTTTGGTTCAGATTTGAATTTCTTTGTTTTGTTTTCTAAAATGTGTTCATTATTTACTTCAATATGAGAAATATCTAATCAATGTTGCAAACCATGTATTTTAGAAAAATGAAGCTTTTCAAACATACTTTCAGTTTTATCATGGAAAAATTCAGCTATTCAAAATTTCTTTCTCCTTTACTTATGTAGCTTATTTTCTCATTTAGTAAAAGGAAAACACTGTCTTTCAATCCAGTTACCTGGTAATAGTGCCATGGAGCCATGGCCTTGCTTGGCTGTCGGGGCAGCTTTTCATCCCGGGAGGTGAGAAACACTAGCTGATATCACAGAGCTGTGGACGGAGCAGCAGAGTGAGCTGGTGTTTCCACTAATTCTCAGATAATGTAGTGCCGCTTCACACTGTGGGAGCCTAAATAATGAATCATTTCAGGGTACCTCAAACCCAATTAGTAAATTCACATTGGAATTTGCTTGGGGAGGACAGTGAGTTATTTGCAGGAGGGAAATATTTCTTAAATTTAGGGTTCTCTGCCTGTAACAGAATTTTCCTGCCCACATTTTATTTTCTTATTGAAAATATTAAGGTTATTTGAAGAATTTTACACTGACTTTTCATTTTGTGGAGTGCTTATTAATAGACTGAGCAAAGCATGATTTATGCTGCATTCTAAGAATGAACTCGCTCGTTTTTACAGGATACCTAAAGTGTTCAGGCCCTTCGGATGACCTGTGGACTGAACAAATGCACCTCAGGAAGTAAGACATTTCCCTAGACCAAGGTAAGATATTTAAAACCTTTGCTTGTTGATAGGTTTTGGCATAAATGTAGATACAGTGATATATCTTCGGTGTGTAATTCATGAAGATCATTTGGAACCATCAAGAGCAGCTTTTGTTTTCACTTAATACTGTGTAGTTTTAAGTTTTGTGGAAGGATTTGGAAATGTGAACGGATTCCAATATTTTAGAAAATAGTTTTTAGGGTGGTCACAATGCCACTTCAAAATGTCAAGAGATAAATTGTTACAATGTTGCTTTTTTATTAAGCCTCATACTGGAAATTTCTCTGGGTTGGCCAGGTCTCCTGGCGCGCACAGAGCAGAGGTAGCTGGTATGTGGGCCGACTGCCATCCCAAAGACCCTTTGGCAAACCGCCTCGGCTACATTTCCTGGGTCACACATGGTTACCATCAACAGAAGCCACTGAAGGACTCCAGTGCCGGCTCGAGGGCAGGAGCTGGTTTCTGATGTGTCAGACTCTTTTGGTTCGGACCAAAGATGTGAGGCTGAACTATCACCTTCTGCACAGAGTACAGTTAGGAAACGAGAATGTGTACATGTCTGCTTCAGCCCCTTTCAGCTTGTTTCTCAAAATCCATTTCTCTGAATGAGGTGGGAAGAAGCTCGTAGCAATGTCGGGCTTAGCATTCTGCTGGATGCTATGATGTATCCGAAGGCATGAGAGGAATGAGAAGCGAATTAAAGCATGGCTGGAAATCTATGAGTGGTGGATGGGCCTGTTAAGAAAAGGAACCTGAATCTAACATGGTTCATATTTCCTATGCAGAACACAGAGTAGAATAAAATTCATTCATCAGTGTTATTCTAATTTTTATCATTGTTAAAGGGTTCCCAAGTTCACTAAATTCATTTGATTTAATTGAACATTTTTCTATGTAGCAGGAGCAAATGCCTTATCTCCTAGATTTCTCACATCACTGTCCAGAAAAAATGAGATTTTTAAAATAAAACCTACCTTAAAATTAATTCATGGAAACTTCAATTACACATCCAAAGAATTTGTCATCTAAGGGCCAGAGATTTAGCTCAGCCACATACGCGCCTGCCTGACAAGCACAAGGTTGTGAGTTTGATCTCTGGTACCCCAAAAAAAAAAAAAAAAGAAGAAGAATTTGTCATCTAAAGTGAAAATCCATTGGGTTGCATGTTGTAATTGTTAAGTCATTATGGATTATTAATTTTTAATGCAGATATAGTTCTTTTTTAATATTTGTAGGACAGTAAAGAGTTCATAAAACGTAGTGCTAGTTTTCCAATCCATAGGTACTATGGGATGATTAACCCAGCTGCCATCGGCATTACCTCCCCTAGATCCCCTCCCAGGATGGGAGCCTGTGACCTCTCAGCGTTTCTCAGAATTACTAAGCACCACCACTGGCTGTAGTCACTTTACCGCATAGTGGATTTCTTGAACTTACACAACAATATTCAGCCATGAAGAAATAGTGTAATCCTAGCATTTGTACCAGTGAGGGTGCCCCTAGAGAACCGTGTAAAAGGGGTGCAGACTCACAGAGACAAACGCTGTTCTAAAAATACCAGGGTCGAAGAAGTGGAGAATGGGACCTTAGATACTAGTGGTTGGCGGGTGATGGGCAGTGGTTGATGGGGTGCTGTCTGAACTTTTCTTAACAGAAGTAGTCTGAAGAAAAATTATGGCATATCCAACATATTCTGAAATTCTTACATAAAAATTATTTAAGATGAACAATGTATTCTGTTTGCCTCATTAATTCTGTTGCTGAACATCTTGTATAAGGAATGCCAACATAGAAAAATCAATGATATGTTTTTCTCTCCTGAATCTGAAAATTCCTATGTCATTAATGGCTATTTCCTAAACCTGAATCTATATATATTTGCCAATAAATAAATTTTAGGTTAAACATAGGTAAATGCTTTACTAGTAGTTTGTGGGAAAAGATTATAAGCATTTCTTTGAAAAGTAGAAGGTAATGAAAGAAGCCTGTGTAGTTAAGAATAAAATTTCAGAATTAGGAAGTGAGGAAAATTATTATGCAGCAATGTTGTAGGTGAATTGACTTAAAAATTATTGCTTCAAAACATTGAAATCATTTAAACTTCCCTAAGGGATGCCAGTATTTAAGAGTATTTAAATATATATTTTCCAGGAAGAATCCTGTGTCTCAGTAATTTACTTCCTTAATTAGTTGATGTTTAATTTTGATTTTTAATAAGTTTGTATGGCTTATAGCATACTTATATTGCAAGCTGTACTGTAATCACTTCTAAAATTGCGAAGGAACCAGAATACCTTTCCCTGCATTAAGATGCCCCAGAATTTGGACGATAAAGAGGAGAAGAGATTGCTCAGGAATGTTAAGTAAGAAACTGTACTAGACTTGAGCTCCATGAAGCTGCATTAACTTGGACACTTGATGGCTTGGTCAGCTAGCGAGCTCTTGACTCGTATTGAGGCCCACGGTGGGAGAGAGGACTTAGGGGGTCAGCCTTGCTCCTGAGAAAGCCGGGTGCCCCACCTCACCTCCCTCACCTCCACCGGGCCCCCTCCTGCTCAGGTGGGGTGGCGTGTGTGAGTGGGGTGTCGCCTGACTGAACACCTTCGCTGTCTGCATTTGACAGGAGTCCAGCCTCTGTGTCAGCTGCAAATATTCTTTTGTTTAATAATAATTTCTCCTTTTCTCAAACTGTTCTTTTGTTTTGCTCAGTCTTTGATAATGTGTGTTCAGAGTTTCCAGGTCGATGGAATTTTCCAGGCTGAAGGGCCTTGGCGATGCCCACTGTTTACATACGGAAAAGGAAACTGAGGCCTGGGGGGGATTTTGCCCCAGTTACTGTAACTCTCGAGCTCTTCCCCTCACATCATAAACTCTTGTTCCTGATTGTTTCACCGGACTTTCTTCCTTATTTGCTTTAGAAACTGCTGACATTTCCCATTATGTCCATTTTTTAGCTGCATTGTCATAACAGAAATTTGTATTTGTGTGAACAGAATGAATGTATCACCCTCCTCAACTGACAACTGACTTCCATGAGGAAAAATAATTGATCAAGAAAAACTGAATAATAAAGTAGAAACATGGATTTAGCATACTGCTCAAAGACCCAGTCCATCTGGGAAGGAGGTTTTATGGCGGGCTGATTATCTGCTGACATGAGTAAGAAAGGCAAATGTCTCTGCACAAGACCCTGGGAGGGCCGACCATTAACACGGACCAAATCCCACACATTTGTGTTTTTTTCTTATTGACATCATAGAAGAGTAATTTAAATAAAATAAACTGGCTGTCTTTAAGGGACTTAAGCCTATGAAATTTGACAGAGATAGCTACACAAGAAAGCCCCTTTGCAAGCAGGATACGCACCATTTCCATTTCCCTGTAAGGACTTTCCCTTTCAGAAGCTGTGCGTTAGTTTCCATCTTGTATAAGGATAAACACGCATTCTTCTGCACTATTGCACAGTGGTTTAGAGATTTATTTATACATGAGTTTACATGAGTGTTCATTTTTATTACTCAGTGGTATTATATTGAATATATATTTTTAATTTGCTTACTTATTGGGAGTTAGTTGTTCTCATCTTCTGAGATTGGTGAATTAATTTTCTATGGTGTTTTTGAATATCTTTCTTTTCCTTTCTCTTGGAAAAATAGACAGGTTTGGAATATCAGGATCACTTGGTAGCTGTATATTTTAGGAAATGATGAACAAATTTCCAAAGGGGTTGTACCTTTTGATATTCATCTGAGAAGTGCAGGAGAGCTTCTTTTGTTCTTCATCAGGGATCTACAGACTATCAGTCCTGATCTCAAAGGTGCATGACTTACCAATCAAACTGTATCAGACACAGCCGTACTCCTTTGTCTACGGGTGGGCTGGTTTCATGTGACAAACATTAGACGCCTCAGAGCTCCAAATGCGTACCATGTCTCCCTTTAAAAAAGGGTTATTGAACCCTGCCCTACACCCTCTGAGCCTGGGAGGTTCCTTTAACTTTAGCTCTTCAGTGTATAGGTGGTGCCCTGTCACTGAGTCTTTAGTTCACATTTCTCTGGTGGCTAATGATATTGAATATCACTTAATTTGCCTATTTTGTATCTGTGTCTCTCCTTTTGTTAATATCTGTTGAAATATTTTATTAATTTTAATTGGCTGTTTTGTTTTCTTGCTATTAATATCTTTAGTCCTGTTACTATTACTATGTACTATAGGAACACTTTACATATTCTGGAAATAAGTCCTTGGATAGAAATATATATGTTTTGTGAATATTTCCTCCACTTTGTGGCTTTGTCTGTTAATTGATTGAAAAGAAATGATTTTCATATTTTTGAAATACAGTGTTTTCTTCTTTTGTGATTTGTGACATTAGGTACAAGATCTTAGGAGGGGCCTTCTGCTTACTACAGGGATGTAATTTTTTCTCCAATGTTTTCTTTTAAATGTTTTATTGTGTTAGTTTTTGTGTATCAGTCACCTATTTTAAGTCAAATTTTATGTATAGTATAAAGTGTACATCAAGATTAATGGTTTTTCCATGCCATTTTTTTCTACTTTTCTTTTAGTTACTTTCTCTTCTCTGAGACAAAATATCTGACACCCCCAACTCTAAGGCAGAAGTTTATTTTGACTCATGGTTTACTGAGGTTCAGTCCATAGTCATCTGATTCTAAAGCAGGGTGGTGCAGCAGAGGGACTCTGCAGGGAAAAAAGAGCTCATGGCAGGGGAGTGTGGGGCAGAGATCAAGGAAGAAGGAGGGCAAGAGAGATCCCTCAAGGCCATGGCCCTGGTGCGTCTTCTCCTGGCAGGCCATACCTCCCAACACCACATTCGGCTATCCACTGACTAATCCACTGAGCAGTATCATGCCCTGTGATCCAATATCTGGCAAAAGTCTGACCTATCAGTGTGTGAGGCTTTGGGGGGATTTCTAGATATAAACTGTAATACTGTTCTAGCATCACTTGCTAGAGAGGTATTCCTTGTTGAATTTCATTAGCAGTTTTTCAAAAATGAATGACTTAGTTATAGAAAATCTGATTGATTCCACAGAACTACATGTGTGACTACCATTTGGCTAATAATGCACAGTCTTTTTGTTTAGAATAGTTCTCAAAATCAAACTGTATAAGATAACCCACTGAACTATTTTTATAAAACTACTTTGATTTCTCTAGTTTATTTGTACTTTCATTAAACTTCCCCCCTTTATAAAAGCTTCCAAAAATTTTGATTGAGATTTTGTTTAATCTATAGATTTATTTATTATTTTGTAGATGTCTGAAATTTCTCAATTTCTAGTTTAATTACATCATAGCTAGAGAAAATACTTTCACCACATTCATTTAAGGTTTGTTTACTGTTGCCTCAATGTCTTTAAGTGTATTCTACCTAAACAGCCCATGTGCACGTGGCACAATATATTGGTAGCTCAGACGAATCCTGAGGGCACAGTGCTGACTTTCTCATGCAGAGACATTGACGTTGGTGCATAAATATTCTTTAGAATGTTTCTATTGATGAATTGTTAATTTTAACTTTATGGGTTTTATTACATTGAACAATGAATACTTAGCAGGATAAAATATCAAAAAAATTGAATTTTAATATTTAATGAATGTTTATAAACATCATCACAGTTTTCAACAATGATTGTTTTTTGGCATACAAACTCTAAAAGATAATGGCAGAAATAAATTCCTATGTAAACTGAGGTGAAAATACTAATAGAACTCTACAAAAAATAACCTTTACTTCAATTATGGAATGTTCCACACACACATCACTTGCACTGACAGCACGTGTACTTTGTTTTCATACTTTTTTGTAGGACGTACTTGATTTCTCTCTGGTCTTGCTGCTTTGTCATGAGATTCTTATCATATTATAAAATGTGTAGTTAACAGGAACATAGAAATATCAATAAAATAAAGTATTAAATTTTTTGTATGTATTGAATCTTTAAAATAAACAATATTTTTACATCACCTGTGTACTTGCTTACAAAACCTAAAAGATAATGTCAGAAATAAATTCCTATACGAACTACAATGAAAATAGCGATAGAACTCTACAACAAAAGTAACCTTGTCCTCAACCATCGCATCCAAGGGAGTCTTCACGCATGACAACTGCGTGTTCCATGTACACATCTCACTTACACTGACAATGTATGTGCTTTGCTTTCTTTTCTATGTGGCAGGCTGTTCTTGTCACCTCTCTTGTCTTCCTGTTTTGTCAGGAGCTTCCTACTATACTGCACAATGTACACTTAGCAGGGAAATAAGATATCAATAAAATAAAACATCAAATACCTAATGAGTGCTTAAAATGGACATCAATATTTTCATATCACCTGTTAACTTGCTTACGAAGCCTACAAGATAACATCAGAAATAAAAATCTATGTGAACTGCAATACAAATACAAACACATGTGCAGAGCAGAAATAATCTTTGTCTCAGTTGTGACAGTGAAGGCAAACTTCACACGAGGAAACTGCACGCTCCACGTTGGCATCTGTTGTCATGTTGTCTTTGTGTTGCTGCGCCTGCCTGTTCAGCTGGCAGCTCATCAGTGTGTGCTGTAATTTTTATGTAGTTCCCAGGGAAGAAATATATTTTTTTCCCCTGCTGTAAATTACCGCTTATGAGTTCCATTTCCAGTCCTCTAAGAAAATTTCTCTGTGGTAATTTTCACTTATTTTCTTTGTAAACTATGCAACTATTCATGCCACACATATTTTGGATGAAGTAAAACACAACCATTTCCCAACACTTGGTACTTCTAGTGATATCATGGTTGCTGCATAGATCATCAACAACATCTACTCTGTCTTTTGTTTTGTTACAGAAAGTTTTCCTCCCAGCCTTTTGTTTTGTTGAGGTCTCCATACCATTGTTTCCATCACGGAACAATGTTGACATCTGCAGTACCAGTTTATTTTTTTTCACTATGTATGAGGCCAATGTTATATCTTTCTGAAATTCAAAGATAGCATTATTCTAATTCTCTCTTCTGAAGTCACTATTCAACTTGGATTTCCACTTTGATTCTATGTACAGTTCCTACCCTGGTCAACTTGTGCTCTATTAGCAATGCAGCAACAATTGGAAATTGGTAAATAAATTATCAAGTATCACATTCCTAATAGTTTGGAAGATGTAGTAACAAGTCTGTTCACAGCATCATTCTGTTTATTACTATGTGAATAAAGACCTGGAGGCTGAGTTCCAGGACAAATTCCTAAATTGAAAGAAAAACAGCCATTGCATCTGCAATAGCATAAATCATAAATTTAATGCCATATTTTGAAGCATTTTTCTTTTTGGCATACATTCCCTCTAGTTACATGCCCACAAAAGCTGCAGAATGTTCATCAGTGGTCATGTATTGAAATGGTGTGTAAATTGTTTGACAATCACCCACAAATCTGTCAAACAATGATCAGATAGTAGACAGATTATCACTTCCTTTTCTTTCTTGGCAGATGGTTTTGTTATCAAATCTCAGGCAATTTTGAAGGAAACCAAATCTCCTTAGTGTCATTGTTATTCTACAGACCTCAAACCTGCACCTTTGGCTTTCCCATAAGTCTTTTACATTCCTTCAGTGACCATGAGGAAGCCCTCCTAAGTAAGGCAGACCAATGAATGCTTTCAGTCTAGCTAGTGAAGTTTCATAATATATACGTTTTAGAGTTTAGCTATTGGTGAACATTTCAGTATTTATGCATTTCACTACATTTTGTCACATTTTGTCTGTTACAAACAATTGTTAACATTGACTGGCAGTGCTAGCATTCAGCCCAAAAGGTTTTATCCCTGGTAAGGTCCTTACTATGTGTTTGGACCTAGTTCTGACACTAGATCTTTCCATTTGGTTGTACGACCATTTTGTACCATTTTTACTAGTCAAATATACACAGACACTGCTATTTTCTTCACCATCTGAATCAAGGAGGTCGGCATTCCCTGTGTCTCTATCGGCCAATCTTTGCTCCATTTCACTGTCACAGGGACTTTGACTCTCGTGGCCAACACCAAAGTCATTATCATCTTCATCATCCACACAATGAATAATCTGATGATTCACTTTTGACCTCCCCCAAAACCTGCAAATCTGATTGTTCATGTGCCATCGTACTGAATTGGGCTACTTTTACAAAAAAAAAAAAAAAAATCAAAAGAAAACATTTTTTTTTGTAAAAGAAAAAAAATCCTATTGCTTCCTTGGAGCTCCTGGAACAGTGTGTGGGTAAAAATCCCAGCTTTACACTTTTGCACATGCGCACACAGCTTACTTTGTTCTAAGTGGGTAAACACAAAAATTGCTGCCTATGTCCTCCAGGCACAGCTACTGAGATGACAGCCACCGCTGTGATGCCAAAGTACAAATTTACAGTGGAAAAGAATGGGGTGGGTTGTTATAACCCAATGTTATGCCTGATGATGAATGCCTAGTTCTATCAGTTAAGTCCAGGTGTTAGTAGTAGGGCGTGTGTGTGTGTGTGTGTGTGTGTGTGTGTGTGTTTGCTGTGGCACTAAGAATGGAAACCAATGCCTGGAACCAGCTAGTGCTCTACTACTAAGCTACACTCAGGTCTGATAGAGTTCTTTAGATCTACAATGTTTCCACTGATTTTTAAGACATAATTGTTCTTGTGAGTTCTCCAAACATGATAATGTAATTTTCATTTTTTAATTCTACTAACTACTGCTGCTTATATTCTGTGATTCTTTTATTGGCACATGCATTTTTGTTTTGTATATGTCCCCACCAAATTGACAAGTTACCACTATGCAGATTCTTTCTATCTTTGTTAATGCTTTGTATGATACGTAGTCTAACAGATGCTAAAGCATAGTCACTCTGGCAGTCTTCTGCTGATTATTGGCACTTGTTCAATTTCAAGCTCTTTGTTTAGAGCTTCAGTGGGGTAGTTCATGCATTCTGCTTTCTGTTCCTTAGTAACATTTACCTTTTACAAAATAAAACAAAAATCTTGTAAAATGTTTTTGTTATTTTACTTCAGGGAAGATTTTCTTGACTGTGCTTCCCATACCTTCCACTCACGTTATCATTTCAGTTCCTTTGGCTTTAATTTTGAAGAATTATGTCTAGTTTGCTGTGTATTTTTCTTATAATCTAGTTTACTTTGCTTGTTTGTTTTAAGATTTTACATACATCTTCTTTCTTTCAGAGAAATGCATTGTAATTTTGACGTAGTCTCCATTTTCTTTGTGTTGTGAAATTTCCATCTTGGATAATCTGGGGTTATTCACTGTTGTTATCCTTTACAGTGCCAGATTTCCTCCCAGGTAACATTGTTCTGGATTGCACATTGCTCTTATTTTTAAAGATACAGCATAGGATGCAGATGGGAGTAGGGGTAAAAGAGATAATATTTTCCACATTATTACACTGAGCTTTATAATGGCCAATAAGTACCTTGTTCTCTTTACTGTGGACCACCAAGTGATTTGCATGTAGGGATTCTGCTGGTACCAGTGACTTTCTTTCAAGAATTTGCAGAAAGGAAATACCTGCTGCCTGGTGATACTTTGAGAGTAGAGTGGAGGAAAATTTCGTCTCCTCATCTCTTTTGGTATGGTTTTCCATCTAGTGCTAATCATGTCTGTTTTTATAGTGATTGAGCTGACTTATCTCCTGCGAGCTTTAACTCCTGACTGCTAAATCAATACATTTTATAGGAATTGTTCATCCCCAAATTATCTTGAAATATTACTTTGCTTAGCTTCTTTTAAAATTGTCTTGGTCTTAATGGGTGAATTTGCTCCTTTGCATTTGTTTTAATTCTGTGTTATTCCTTTTCTAGAGTTGGAGGAGGAAGAGATCTGCCTGCTTTAATTATAGCTCATATTATATTCTTGAAAAATAATCAGATACATTTTAGGTAGATTTGTCTAACTGAAGTATTATTGTGGATGATGAAGGCTTGTTTCCATAGGTTCAATGGGGAAAAGAGTTTCCTGAGTTTCTCCAAAACAGATATCTACAGTGTCATTGAGTTGGTCTTCTCTGTTTTGTGATCATATTTTGAATATTGTTTTTCAAATATTGGCACCCACTCCACTGGAAGAGGAGAAAACTCATCTGTCTATTTCAATACATGCTAAGAAGCTTTACTACAATGTTTGATGGGAGAGGGATTGGAAATTATTAGCCAAGAGGAATCTTTGGGATTATCTGCAGATTTCATTACTCCTGTTATTTGTGTTCTAGTATTACTGTAGGTAATTGACCATCGTTTAAACGGGAGAATAGACTGAAATGTAGTTGCGGCTCATCTGGGTTTCATAAAAACCGTATCCCTGTTAGGCCACAACTGGCCTATGAAACAATTTATGTCTCCAAGTGCTACCCAGATTCACCAGGGATTTGTCTGAGGTCTGAGACAGTTCTCATGGAAACTGTCCCAATTTTTTCTCATTTAGTAAAAGTATAACAGAAGTTAGCTAGAACTGAAAATAACAATGAAGAAATAAGTATAAAGAAACAGGGTATTAATAATAACTTGATTTGCATAGGTTTATACAGATTAGTGATCATTGAATGGAATTCTTGGGCAATTTATACTTGCATGCACTTCAAAAATTGAAAACCATGTCCTCAAAGTTTTAAATACTTTACTCCATTCTAAATATGTGGTCACAGATTCCTTTAAGCTTTCTTTTTTACAGTCAGTATTATTTGGTTTTGGAAATTGTGTAGTTAAAAAAAGAAATCTAGACTAAACCATGAAATTGTTTTGCAGTCAGGAGTTCAGTCAAAGTATTCTAGCATTCTTCAAAAGTCCTTTTCCAAATATGATTAAAAATCTTATAAAAGAGTATCAAATTGTATTTAGAAGAGTATCTTACTGACGAAAAGAGGATAAAACTCACAATTTGATGTTTCTCTAAAACTATAAATATATGTCATTTTCTTAAGCTGTGATTTTTTTAGAATCAGAAATTCTTCAGTATGTATCTCCATACTATCTTACACTACTTGTTCCTAAAAATACTAAATTGTTTTTGGAGATTTATTAAAAATTTGTCAGAAGAATGAGATACTAACCAGAATAAAACAAAATCATCTACAGTAGTAACGAAGTCATAGGGATCTAGAACCGAGGTGCTCACACCAGTAGAAGAGTCCATAAGTAAGCCCCACTTGCCTTGTCCACCACACGAAACCCCTGTGCAGCCCTGGACACCCAGCAGGGCTGTGTGGATTCATCTGGGCAGAAGCAGTAGACCTGAGGGACTGAGATCTTCTCATTTTAGTGAACAGATAGCTCGTCAAACCAACGCCTTCTGTCCCCTACCAGGGATTTCAATGATTCCTGTGCTAGGAAGTGAGTGTGCTGCTTACCCGTGCGCATCCAAAGAGGGCGCGGGTGTTGGGGCAGCTGTGTGTTGGGGCAGCCGTTTCGGTGGGACAGTGTCGTGCAGTGGAATCAGCTGTGTTTAAAAGCCTGGCATTAACCTACCACCAATTAAACCTTCAAGCAGTGCCACTAGGCACCACCAATTAAACCACCAGTCAGCTGGCTACCACCAATTAAACCTTCACTGCCTCTGCCAAACATCAAGTCCACAAACAAGAGCGCCGACATTCTCAGTATGCATCACATGCATAACTTGCTTTTTCATGTCTATTATAAATTACATCCTCTTTTAATTTTGGAAGTGAAATTCTCTTTTTATTTATCTAAATATAATATATTTGGCTTGATTATTTTCATGGCTTCCTGCTGATTTTAATAAAATATGAAAATATTGTGCTAGAAAATTTTTTTGACTGTCTAATACACAGTTTGGTAAGACTATGACTTACCAAACCAAAGTATGGTAATATCTGTTGTATCAAAAACTTGTGTGAAAGAGGAAACTTGTGCAGTAATTATCCTCATGGTATTGGTTGATTTGTTCCCAAAATCAAAATGAAAACCCTTAATTATAATTAGAAATAAATTACAATTAAGATGTGCACTGAAAAGAAGAAAAGAGACTAAGAAGTAGAGGTAAAACTTTGGCTTGAATACCTGAGAGCATAAGTATAAATTTGTTTGCACACCAGTCGCTTTACCTTACCAAAGGAAGCAAAATTAAATATGGAAGATATTTTAAGTCTCATCTTGAACAATTGTCTAAGCAATAAAGATGAAAGAAATGAGGAGAGAAATGTAAAATAATTGGTCCAAAATGACATAGCCAATAGAAAGTGTAGGTACAGAAATCAAATTGTTGAATACTTGTAAGTCAGATTTTCTACTGCAAACATGTGGTACTCATTTCTGATATTTTCCAGTTTTAAAAATGTATTCTTTTTAAAAAGTGTTGCCCTAAGCAAAAGATGAATTATGGCATTCACATTCTGTGAATGAAGTAAATCTTTACCTTTGTGGCCTGGTTAATTTAGTGCAAAGATGTCCAAGAAAAATAATGAACCTAATGTCACTCATTTAACACAAAATGATACTGTCAGTGTTCTGATTAATGTTTCTCTTGAATCAAGAGATCATTGTGTTACGGGCATCTCCACATCAATTGCCAGTCTAGACTCTGCTGTTAGATGGAGGTGCCTCCTAGATTAAATCCTTTCATATCCCACAGGCTGAGATCATGCACATCTGAGATGTGTTAGTTGAAATTCCACACAATCCTCAGTTGCCAAGTTTGGATGGAACGGTCATAGTACCAAAAGTTAAGCAACAAAGAAAAATTAACATGGAAAAGTGTACATACAGAAAAGTTCTAAGGGGGCAGCGAGAGGCAAACCCCCAGCATTCTCCACTCACAGGTCTAAATCCAAGCTTACTGGTTCTGAACTCCAGGCAGGAATTCAGAAGGCGAACAGTTTTTTCAAGACCAGTTGGAATTATTTCATTTATGTTTTCTGAATAACTTTCCATGGGGATCCGTCAGCATAAGGCGGGAGTCCCACTGGTGAGGTGGATAAAGTGTCTGGCAGCTTGACTGAAGTCATATTCTCAGTGATGCACGCTTCTCACCATTTGCTGGTGGAATATTCCATTTCCCAAGGATCTAGGGTATTCTAGGAATTATAGTAAATTATGGGGGTGGGGGAAATAAAAATGGTTACCCTGTGATCAAAAGAATGGCATCAGGAGAGCAATCCAGTTTCAGTTAAACATGCTAAATTCTGGGATGGTGGGCAGCCCACTGCTCCATCTTCACTTAGATTTGATAGCATTCCCAGGAGAGGATGCAGCGCTTAATGTATTTAATCATGGTGATAAGTACAGACAGATATCCCAACCTAACACCAACCAATGCTTATAAATGTGGAGTTTCTGAAGATCACACCAAAATATGTTGGAAACATGTGAACAGATTCTAAAGCTTACTACTGGTAACTACATCTACAGTACTAGTAAGATTTCTTCTCTTTCATCCAGTTGGTGAAAATTAAAATGAAGGATAGAGTTAGTGTTTTCTAGGGTTCCATGATATAGGCATAGTCATGGATGGAAAGAATCCAAATGACTATTAATTTCTGACAAGTTGTCAAGAAGTATCTGCTAAAACAAAAATGCACATATTTAAATAGCAATGTCCATCTAGCAAATAGATAAGCAAGATATATTCATCACATTTTTATCACTAGGACAAAGTCCCCCAGCACCCAACACTTAGAGGAAGAGCTGGCTTACATTTCAGGGGATTCAGTCCATGTCAATGGCCATCTGGCTCCAAGACAGAAACTGAGGAGTGGAAGAGCAATGTCGAAGGAAAAGCGCGCACCCCTTAGCTGTCAGGAGCAGAGAAAAGGTGGAGTGACCAGAGGTAAGAGCACACCCTTCTTGGTCATGTGCCAGGGAGCAACCTCCAAACAGACCCCCCTTCTCAATAGCACATTCAGCTCTAACTCGTCGGTGGGTGAATCCACTGTTACTGTAGTGCACCCGTGATCCAATCACATCTCCACACTTACAACTTTGGGGGCATAACACAGGAATAAAAGCAAAAACTCTTTGAAGAATGTCCAGAATGTTCACCATGAGGTAAAAGTTAACTGATCTGATTTTGACCCATATTATTGAATATTATGCATTGATCAAAGGCACTGGTCAGATCTGAGCATTTAGAAGCTTACTTGTTATGTATGTTTTGCAAACAAAGCTGTTACCATTTAATTTATATACTCACGGCTTTCCCTATCCACTTGTACAAATAATCAAGAAATTGATAATGTGATTCTTAAAAACTTCACAAAAGAGAATTTTTTTAATCTGCTAATTAGCTGGATATTTTTCATACTTTTAGTAGGTGGGTTGGAGCAGGTAATATTGTCAAACTTCCAAATCCATATGTCAAATATAAGAAGCACCACTGATTAATATTCAAGAGAAAATTCTGACAAACTTGCATCACACAAAAAGTAACTATGAGGAAGCAGTCCTATCTCCTGTGAGGAGATATTCTCTCCAATAGCAGCAGAGCCGTTGCCTGGCTCTGTGGAAGTGTTAGTGCCAGGGTACCATGGATAGAAACCATCTAGGTCATGTGTCACAGCACTGATTGGGCCAGATGCTTGACATTTGATTATGCTAAAGATAGAAGATTAAAAATTATGTGACTTAATTATAGACAAGACAAGCAGTATTTTCCAGCCTAGCAGGAAATGCTATCACCTATCACCCTACTGAGATCCATATAACTGGCACTTTGCCCAGTGCATCTCTGAACAGATACTCTATAATTTTGCTGGAACTGTTTTCAAATGATTACTTGTATACAGTTTTGTGCGAGGAGCATGTAAGTATTTCCATGCACACATTGATTTATTCACCAATTAGGCCTAATCTAAGTGGTCAACATGAAAGAAAAACTTTCATCAAACAGGAAAAGAAGTTTTCTACAACCTCCTGAGCCTATTAATCTATACTAAGACTATTGTCTTTAAAGATACATGTGAAAAACTTTGAAAATTCCAACACATTACTGCTTTCTGAAAAGGAAATAGGAGTTACCCTCACTTTGTATATTCTGGTGTTTAACACATTTGTGCAACTAGTAGCTTTTTGTTGAGAAGCTGGGAATCAGCTTTGATCAGCTTGAACACATGTGTTTTCTACCAGTTACATCTTTTCATACAATATTCCCTTCCACTACATAAATCATGAAGTATTGCTTTCCTTTGCAGAATGAATGTTCTCTTAACTTTCACCTTTGAGTTTACCTCCTGGGATGATTAAATGGGTTCCAGGTATTTACCAAGAAACAACAGCACCTTGGAGCAATGGGTTTTGCTTTGTTTTCTTCATTCATTCCCTCATTCATTCACTTTGAGTTAGTCATTCAATATAACCTGATTGAATGAGTTCTTTAAAATAATCATGAAATAACTCAAATGTGCAGCAGCATGTCCTAAATCAAATGCATCTCACCAGTCACACGTTTACTTTGCCAGCTTCCCTGCCAAATAAGTGTGACAGTGGCGCAGCCTTTAAGACTTACCTCCCCATTCTTCACAGCTGCAGTGGTCTGGAGCAGCCTGAGAATGGAAAGAAGAGGAAAAGAGTTTCTTTGGAAAATAGAAGGCAGTAAAGATTGATTCTCCCTTGCTTGTTGAGTGGATGGAGTAGATAGGCAGATTTGTTGTGAGGTCACCGCTCACAACTGGATGTTAATTTGAAAATGGATTAGCTTAGAAGTAGCAATTTCTGCTCTGTGGGTTTCAGTGAAAAGTCTGCCTAATTCTGTCATGGACCTCATACACTGGCAGCGATCAGCGCCCACCTAATGTGCCATTACACACCGGGCACACCTCAGCGGCTGCGGCACAGCTGCACAGGGCTGAGCGGGATATTTCTTTAGCATTCACCCCACAGGTGCTTTCTGTGATTATTTGGCTCAAAGAAATAAACTCTTCAGGAAATTAACTGGGCTCCGTGCTTCTCTTCCTCAGCTTCTCACGTGTGAACTGAGGAATGGCCCATGTCAGAGGTCGCTAGTGTGAGCTCAGTGTCAAAATGAAACAAGGTCCACTGAAGAAATCACCTTCTCCTGTGGGTCTAGATGTCTCTTTCCTGCTTTTCAGAGTCTGTGGCATGCAGCTACTTGCTTTTGTGGCTTGGAAGAATGTGGTGGCACAAATTGCAAGTAGAAAATATGTAATGCTTTCAAGGTTGTATTAATACGTATAATTTTTTTACTGTTTCTTAAATGGCCCTGGGTAATGAAAAGGAATCCATTCAAATGAGCTTAAAATAAAATAAACAAAATAGGAAGATGAGGTGCACACTGTAGTCTTCACAATCTCAGTCTCCCTGGAACCTAGACCAGTTGTATCTTTCTAGAAAAAGCAAGGCAAACATTATGGGCAGGGAATAATTCAAAATAGTAATCTTTATGATGCAAAGAAATACTATGTTCTACTTTATACTTTTAACAAAGGCATACTCATAATATTATTATCCAAAAATTTCTCCCTGTAGCTCATTAAATATGTTATGATTTATAATGGGATGCTATACATGACATTCTGGGGTAATCCAATGTGCAGAAAGGAATTTAATTTATTGAAAATAATTTATGATTGATTCCCTGGCACTTGGCTGAGTAATGTCTGACACATGGTTTAATTCCTTTGAAGTCCTTTTTTACTCTTTTGCAAAATAGGTGCTCTGTTTATAGTTCATAACAAAACTTATCAGCAACATAAAGTTTCATTCCAAGACCTGACCTGTGCTGGTAAAAAGAAAATAACGTAATCAGACAAATAACACTAGTGAGATTTGGGAGACAAAGAAAAAGATTTAGTGTCCCAAATACTTTCCCAGTCTGCTCCTGTAAAATACTTTAGAGAGGGAGCATTCATCTGGTCCAGGTAAATGCTAATCTCTAAGTGAAATATCCTTGGTAGAGAGAATCTAATTAACTCTAAGAAATTCGGTACATGAAAGAAGTGTGGCCGTCAGCCCATTTAATACTCCCAACAGATTATATCTGGACTCCAAATGGATAATTAATTTTTTAAAAAGAACATAATTCAGAATAAAATTGTTGTAATATTGAGGAAGAAAAATAACATGCTCCATGGATGAACTGGTGAATGGGGAAGGCTGGAAGTTATCACGTGGGACAGAGAAGAAACTTCAGCACTGGGAAGAGTACAAGCCGGCTCCTGGACACAGCTCAGATGAAGAATCACTGTGTAGCTCACAAAACAAGGTAACAGCAAACAGAGCTGTCCTGAGACTGTTACAAAGGACTGACTTCCACAAGAAAGCGCAGGCTGGAGTTTGCCCGGATCCTAGGTTAGCCAAAGGCTCCTAAGTGCTCTTTGACCTTCTGTGCTGTAATTGAGTTAATTCATAGAATGGGTGAATGAGAGGAATTCTTTTGTGTCCTGACTATTTTTAAATGATATAAAGCCTGGGGATTTAGCTCAGTGACTTAAGCACTTAAGCACCTGCCTGTTAAGTGTGAGGCCATGAGTTCAATCCCTGGTACCACCAAAAAAAAAAAAAAAAAAAGATATAAAGTGTTGGATAACTGATATTTGGCTATATTAAGTGACATTTATATATATATATTAATATATGTTAATATCTTTATATATTATATACTGTATATATATATTATCTTAATATATATTATATGCTATGTATTATGTTATAAATATATTAATATATGTTACATGTAATATACATTATATTATATATACTGGTTTTAAACAATGACAGAGGAAACACGTATTCCCCGAGTACAGGAAGATGCGGCTGTTGATTGTATGTATATGTGGAGTAGCGGTGATTCAAAAAGAGAGCTAGACGCTGGAATATGCATAGAAAGTTTAATTCCCATTTTCTAAATCCAGCGTTAATCCTTATTTTCATTTCTATATATTATCAAGCACTTACTCAAGTTAATCAAGTTTACATCGTGCCGTAAGAACTTCCTGCTAATCGCAAAGCTGCCGGCTGCCTGGGCCACTGTCTGAAAGACTCTCGGCACAGGCGGCATGTGAAGGCTCAGTGTCGCTGGTTTGCACACTACCGGAGGGCAGACGTAACAGTTTCTCCAAGCCTGCCCCCATTTAATGCATCCCACCCTAAATCTAGAAATGAGAGTTTCCATGGACTGACTTTTCAACGTAAAGGGATATATAGACATGGATCAATATTTAGAGCCGTAGGAAATTATTGCAAAAATGTGGTAAATAAGTAGCGACCGTTGCTGTTGGAGGACGGTGCGCTGGTGCTGGCAGCAGGGCCCTCGCTCTCCCACCGCGATCCTCACTATCAAAAGCTGAGGGCTGGCACCGAGTTCCTACCAGGAATTCATGAACCCAAACAGAGGTGGCGCCCATAGATGAGGACAATTCATCTATGTGATGTGATTAAATTGAATTGTGGTGGAGTTGGTAACTCCTTGTCATCTCTTCTGATTGAAAATTCTTCTTAAAGATATTTTGCCTTGAAATGGTTGAAAAGAGGAAAGCAAATATTTTATGTTCACAGGCAACGACATTTTACTAATTAATGAAAACAAAACAAAAAGTACCCCAGAGCCAGCAGCCGGGAGAGGGGAAAGCCTGACAGGAGCCGGGAGGTGCCCGAGGGCGGTGTGCTTAGTGGGGTGGGGTGCAGTCAGCACCCCTCTTACAGTTTGCGGGGTCCAGAGGAAGAGACTGGGTCAAAGGTGGCAACACACAGAGATACCAAATGGATACTTTTTCTTTCTGTCGGTTTTGAAAATGGTATATTTACCAAAAGAGTTGATCTTAAGAATTCTCACCCCCCCCACACACAAACACACAGTGTCTGATTTTTTGTGTGTGAGTGGATGAAGTGGCGTTTCCATTACAGCAGTCCGTTCATATGGAGTAAGCACATCCGATCATAAGGGTGTATGTCTTAGATTTATACAATTTTAAGCATCTGAACTAGAAAAAATCACATTGGAATAACAAGAAAATGCTATGATTCCGCCTGTAGATGATTTAGAATAAAAAAAGAAAACATGGTAAATTTATTCTTAATAAAGTAAGCTAATGAAAACTTCAAATGTGTACTTTCCTTGCAAGATAGCAACAACCTGAGTGTGATGCTGGAGAAGACAGAGCAGAAATTACAATAGAGCAAATAGACAGCTATATTTTTAATTGAATTATTCTGTTAATTTCATTGGCTGTTGAGTTAGACACTGCCTTTCTTAAATGGTGCAAATACAGTTCCTTGGAATGAGAAACTTGAGACGTATAACAGATACCAAGGACATAAATCACCAGAGCCTGCCTTTAAGAAGAACTGTGAGGGGACAGCAGAGTTTGGGGGAGACCCCCCCATCTTCCCATTCTGCCTTGTTCTCTGCTAGGTCTGCAGACTGGCTCAAATTCTGCAACCCCTGTATCTCTCGACTGGGAAGAAAGCATAGCTTCCGTAGTACAGAACTATTCTGAGGATAAATCAAATAAAGTAGTAGCTTAATTTCTGTTCCTAAACCCTGGCTATCATTATTTAATAAAGTAACAGCAATGACTGATCAGCTATGAATACTTTTCTTTCCTAGACACTTGTTTTTCCTATTTTTTGTTTATCAGAGTCCATTAGTCTACATAAAACTTTTCAACAAGTCTGCAAATCATTTTTAAGCAAAGAGTAAATTAAAATCAAGATGAAGCTCTAAGCCCAGATTTTCTTCTGATACTTTGCTCTATCTGTCCTACATTCCTTTACTGTCTGGCATCGAACTCTCCAAGATATGAATGAAAGAGTTTGATTTGGATGAATGTCAAACCAAAGCCACCACAGTTATAATGATCTACCTCATATTTATTTCTTTTTTTCCTCTTAAAGTAAAAAAACAAACTCACTATGTGCATATTTGTAGCAGGGTAACACATTTAAAATGTTAAGGCAAAATTTACATTTTACAAATAACTTTTTATCTCACAACAAAATAATCTCTTAAAAAGAAATTCTATATGCAACTCTTCATAAGAAATATCTTGTCAAAGGTGAAGCATATAAATCATTAAATAACATTCTCAGAAAATTAGGAATAAATATTGTTATGCAAATATTTACAATAGTTAAGTTTCCTGGAATCATCTAACTTTCACATACTACTAATTAGTTGAAGAAGTATAATTTTTCTAGTAAGTTGGAATTTATTAATTCCTATGGCCATTATGGCATGTTTTAGGAATCCAATCATTGGTGAATGTTTGTATGCATTTGAAAACACACATCTATTTTTTTCTTACATGCTTTTGCTAAACCTGTATTGCTTTCATTTCCTGGGAAAGTATGACATGAAATCAAGTTTCTTTGCGTTTGCCTTTTGTTTAATACCTTCCCCTGGGTTCTCCTCACCTGCTTTATTTCCGTACTCTCTGTAGTTAACAGTGAGAACGTGACTCATTTCTGAGGGAAGTCTGATTTTCCTCTCCGAAGCCACCTGGGAACTGTAGATAAACAGTATAAGTAAAATGGGAGAGAATGTTTTCAGACCACCACCGCCACCACCACCACCCAAATAATAAAATAAAGCTTTTGTTCCATTGTCAAAAAACTCGGAGTGCAGGGCAAAAGCAGAATGTGCCCTGCCAGGCTCACGCCGAGTCCACTGCTTCGCCTGCCGGTGTCCACATGGCTTTGATTTCCATCTAATTGCCAGGAAACACAAACACTGGCAAAGGCTGCCCTGGATGTGTGGTGACCCTACTGTGTTAAACAGGGGTTGCATTTGTGCGCCTAAATAAAACCTCTGTGTGATGTGTTTGTTTGCCTCTTAGAAACTTAATAGGCCTACAGGAAACAAAGAATTATCAAAAAAATTGGGAAAGAGTTTTGATAGTAACATGAAAAAATAAGCAAATTCTCTTCCTTTGTGACCCTTGTGATCAATAACTTTGAAAAAATCATTCAGTTCAGTTCGTAAAATATAACATTTAGAGGGACCCAGCTTTTCATTTAAAATGCTCAATACTTTTTAGGGAAAGGGGACATTCAAGTAGAAGGGCAAGATTTTGTTTCAGGGAGTTTTGTTTGTTTGTTTTAGCTTTTGGTAAGGGGAAGAAAATGAAGAATTTTACCCTCCTGTGTTTAGCCGTCTCTTTAGCATCCTCTGTCCTAAACCCCCAGTTTTGCAGGGGTGTGCAGTGGTCTTACACAGTGATGACACTGGCAGCCAGGATAAATCTCGGGGTGACCCCTCCTATGTTAGTTTCAGTATTTTAGGTCAGCTTTTAAAGACACCTCCTGAGTCATAACAATTGAAATAAAGGGAGAATTTAATTCAGAGAAAATCAGGAGAAGCTGGGTGAACATTTCCCGAGCAGTTGGTCCTTTTCAGTTCTCAGCGGGCAGTGCTAGGTGGAAGGCTAAAGCCCACTCTTGATCAGCGCTGCATGGGAAGGGAACTGGGGAGCCCAAGGTTGGCTTACCTAGAAATTACCCACCGAGTTCCTGCCCTCATTTGATTATCTGGACTTAGAAAAGAGAAATGACGCCCGCATGCAGAGCTGGCGTTCACCTTGGTGTCCCCATTTACATGTCTTCTGTGAGCCGTGGCACCCATTGCCCGCTCAATCTGTGATTCTGGAGCCAGAATTTTCAAAAGCAGCTAAGGTTTAAGCATTGCTGTGTCCCACCAGGAAGTGAAATTAAATTGGATCATTAAAAATTACAAAATATATTTACACAACTAAAAAAATGATATTCAAAAAGTTTTCACTTGTACGTTACTGGAACTTGGAGTTGTGCCGCCATTCGAGAATGAGACCCTTCACTGAGACCTGCAGGTCAGTGATGTGGATAGACAGCGTTTCCCTTCCAAAGGCAAACCCCAAGTGTCTCATTCAATTTTTCTATCTCTGGCACTACTTTAAAGTGTGAGTTATACTTAAAGTGTGATGTTTTCAATGCGCAACAACTAGGTTGATATTTTGTTTCCATCATGGAGTAGTTAATTTTTCTGTATGCCCCACACAATCAATTACAAAAGTTGGTAAACATTGTCAGAATTGTTCTGTAATGTGCATCTTTTCTGCAAGTCCATATGCATCAGTGTTACTTTCCTCCATGCATTCCTCAGCCCTTCCTTAAAGCACCAGGGTGGAATTCAGATGATTTTGACCATGTTCCTGGTAACTTAAAACTGAGAAAAAAATAGTGCACGACATTAGCATAAAAAATAAACAGAAAAGTTACAGAGCCAGATGGTCTCAGTCCTGATTAGAGCTGACAGATGCACCCATTTAGACAGCACCAGCACGTGCTTTACCCTCCACGGTAACATTTTGGTTCGGAGGCCTCTGTCTGCAGCTGATTTGGTTCTCAAACAAAAGCATCAGACCAAACTTTGCTTCTGTTCCCAGACTCTATGGTGAATGACAAACACGCGGTGCCATCTTCCTCACGCAAACACAAATGTAGGCACCTTCCGCAACATCGCAAACACATCCATTTCCTGAGCTGAGGGACCTGTGTCTGGTGTATCTGTGTTTACAAGTAGCCCAGGAATGGTCTGCATGAGTCCACTGGTGGGGCAAATACAGTGCGCACATGCAGTGTAAGCTTTCTGATCCTGAAAACAAAGATTTAAGTAACCAAGTATGTTTTTAGGCCATACAAGCTATTACTAATAATTCTCATACCCCAAATACACACACACACACACACACACACACACGATAGTAACGTATTAAGATCCTGAGATTTTTTACAGCAAAGAAACTATTTACATATTTTTTAACTCTATTTTCTTCTTGATTTTGAGAGTAGGCCAGGGACATTGAAGAAATTCCATAAGAAATAAGTTTTCCCTCAGGAAACATTGGTTTATGATTATCTAATGAGTTAAAGTTGGAGAAAAGCATAAGAGACAAAACTGAAAAACTAAGGACAGGAAGATGATGATGTTTCAAATATGTTTGTTGATAGAATATAGAACATGAAATTTCAAGAAATTAAGAGGGTGGGACATTGTAAGGATGCTTACCTGAGATATTAATTTAATCGGTATCTTAGAATTAATTTACTCCTAAAGCATTAAGAGGTGAGCCATTCTGTGAGCTGGAGAAATAACGTGGCGAGTTCGAGAGGAATGGCATTGTCTTGTAATGGCCACAAAGGAAAAGATTAAAACCATAAATCAGCTTCGAGGGGCCATGGTGGTTAAAAATGTGAATTTTATTGTGCAGCTAAGTGGAAGTGGGAGATGTACCCCAGAAAAGGCTGATAATCTGGCCCTGTCCTGCCGTGGTGCCCCCTTGGGCATCTTTTTTGGGCATAAGTTGGTACAATGAAAGTCTCGGGTGATTTCCAGCATTGAGCCAGGATCATTTCCAACACAGGACCAGGAGATTCCTCTTGCAAGTGGGTGCCGAGCTGCAGCCCCATTGAGGCTTTGCTGTGAACCGTCCGTGAAGACAGAGGGGAAGTTCTCAGCCCTTTCCCCAAGTCTCTTATGAGACTTAATGCGTGTGTGTTGAGGCCCACGTCAGCCAAGGTAAACTCAGTGGGAAACTGAGCCAAGGAAACTAGGTGGAAAGGTAAATGAAAGTCGACAGCCTGCTCAGCGGATGAGGACAGAGCTGTCCTCTGGACCTAGGGAACGAGGCTTCCAAACTTGCTCTGTGTCACCTCACTGCACCATCCAGCATCCACACCTACCGGAAATCCTTTGACCGTGATTTTCACTTGGTATAAAGTGGTAGAAATGCAGTCTGAAGGAGAGAAATCAGGCCTGCATGAAGGAGGTGAGTGGTTTTCCCCCTTTTTCTTGGGAAGCATGAGTCATCCCACACAGGACAGCCCGGTGTGGGTCAGCGCACACTAATCCAGATCCTGACTCACTTCCACTCTCTGCCTCCCGGGGACCTGTGACTCAGGCGGCAGCTACCCACACTCACTGCTCCTCACACTGCGGTCCCTCCTGGCCCCTGCTGCCCACCGCCGTGGGCTTCTGCTTGACAGTCCCTGGAAGGAGTGCAGAGAGCCATCCTCTTCATCAGAACTGCTCTTAACGGCAAGTCTCCACTCTCAGCTGCTAAAAGCTGCTCTCCAAACACTGAACAGCAAAGGCTGGCAAATTCCAAACCCAACACAAGTCTTTTGTGCTTAATCAACGCAGTCCAGTGACAAAGTTAGAGAAGCCTGGCGCTGAGGTAGAGGACAGGGAGGAGGCATCACATGCGGTGCACCGTATTAGACCAAGTGAGAAAATGACACTTTAAAAGCCACATTCTCTCTTCTAAGGCCAAAATAATGACTTACGTATTGTAAAACCTTGGTAAACTTGAACAGAAGAATTCAGAGCTGACCAATGGCACCAGGTTATTAAGACTTGGAAAAGACAGGCTGTGAAGTCCTCCTGTTTCTGGGCAGCTGTTTCAGAGGGGCTTGGGTTCGGTTGGTCCAGATGCCAGCTGATCCAATTGCCTAGCTGCAGGGAGCCAGATGGTCACCTGGTGCCCATGCAGGGCCACAAGGCCGAGTGGGCTTCACCTCCAGGTTCCACCAGGCGCTGCACCAGGCCCTGTGCTCCACAGCGTCGCTGGTGCTGGTTTGGGCTCGCCTGGACCCTGGAGGTACAGCGGGATCCCAGCCAAGGACAGGCCAGGCTGCCCAAGGTTGGTTCCCCCACACTGCGTGCAGGGATGTGCTGTGTATCCCGAGACACTAAGGAAAGTACAGCCCACGTCACACACGGCCTTGGGTGCAACTGAGCCGCTGTGAAACATTTCGCCTGACTTTTCTGTTGTTGGACACAGAGTTTGAGTGCTTGGTTTGGGTTCCATAATTTTTATGAAAATTAGTTTAATTTGGTAAAATCAAAAACAACAGAAATACTGCAGGGTGGGGAGAAGAAGGTGGGGGTCTCCTTGGCCCATGTGCAGGTTCTGCTGTCCTCTGGCAGTGGGCACCACGGGCCCACGCAGAACAGCCAGGTGCAGGGTGCTAACCCTTTCTCCCCCACTGGTTCAAGGCCTCAGTGAGAAACCCCTTCCCCTCGCCCCTGGCCCAGAGGACACCAGGGCTGCGTTCCGTGAGGGCCCCTGTGCATGGGCAGCCAGGCCAGGCACTTGGGCGAAGGGCAGCGCCATCCTCCCCTGCTGCCATCTCTGAAAGGACAGGAGGTGCAGAGGTCCCTGTGGCCCATTCCGCGGGTGCTGACTTGGTGACTCTGCTCGTCCCTGCCAGGGGTCCCGGGTTGCAATCATTTGTAAACCTGTACGTATGTTTGAAGACAGTCTGAGACCGAAGAACTGTCCTGTCTCATCCCTCCTCATCCTTAAGTGTAGAAACTCTTGGCATTTTTGCAGGTGGTATTGCTGTGATTGTCGGGTGATTATTTTCTAGCTTTGCTTATGCAGGTCCATTTGTGACTTGTCATCCTGCTATAAAGAACGCACATCTTTTCTCCTCATTTGTCCGTGTCAGGGTGAAGTAAGGAATTCCCCACCTACTCAGAGTTACACACAGACGCCCCACCTTTCCTCAGGGGGCATCGTGGGGCCATGCCCTTTGCCAGTTTCTCATGTCCACGGGATTCTGTAAGGATTTCAGGCCACCTGGGCTGCACGATGACCCGGGCTCATCCTGCTGTTTTTCAGCATGACCCAGAGATGGTCCACTTCTCTGAGGAGTATGAGTTCCTCTCAGGGAGGCAGTGGGTAGAAGCCAAGGTCTGAGGGTTCCATGTGTTCACGGGTGCTGGGGCTGAGGCAGCATAGGCCCATCCAGGGGGCAGATGCAGGAAGATCCTGTACTGTCACACCTCAGTCTCTCCCTGTGACTGCACCTGTCTCTATCAGATTAAGACTTCCTACCCATCCACCCAGTTCTAACCGGTTACCACCAAAGCCGGCTCCGTGCATCTTTAGGTTAACTTAGACAGAAGACAAGAAAGGACTTTGTTATTACTGACTTTTTTTTTGAAGTTTCATTATTGTCTGAAAAGTTTTATCGATCTGTGACAAAGAAATTTTGCCTATTTTTCTCACTTTATACCTACAATAGTCAGCGTAGAGGGAGACAAGCCCCCTTGCCAAAGCAGCACATGTAGATCAATGTAAGAATTTTTACATGGAATTCATTGATCAGGATTTAGCTATTACAAATTGTGCTGCTACAAACACGGGTGCACATGTGTCCCTGTGGTATGCTTTTAGTTCTTCTCCGGAAATACCCAGAAGGGGAATAGCTGGGTGGCATGAGCCCTCTAATCCTGGTTTATAACCCAAATGCCCATCAACCGAGGAATGGATGAGAGCGATGTGGCATTTTATACAGTAGAACCATAAAGAAGGATGGATGAAGCCGAGGGTTTATAAGTAAATAGATGCAACTTGGGAGCATAATCCTAAGTGGAGTAAATCAGACTCACTTGTGTAAACATCGTTTTGTCTCACTAGTGTGAAGGCCAAAGGACTAAATAACATCCAAAATGTACAATAGATATTGTGAAATGGGAAGAAACTACTCAAAAGGAAAAGAAACTGGAATGAGGGAAAGGAGAAAAGAAGGAAGGGAAAAGTATATATATATTTTATTTTTACTAATATTGTTATTTACTGCTATACTCAATCATACTGCTATATTCAATGATGCCTGATGATATAGTCATTCTATTGAAGATAATAAAAAACAACACAGTAATCATGTAGAGCACCTTGTACTGTGGTTTTATATGACTTTTTGGTTTTATGTTTTTATAGGAATTTGTTTTGTTTTGTCTTGCTAAGTTTTGTTTTTCCCTCTAATACAGACGGGATAGAAATACATGCAGAGACTCATGCATGCGTAGCTGTCTACACTCTCACTGTTTGACTGTCTACTTTGTATGCTTTAATTTTGTAACTTGAGCAACTATTTCTAAGAGGACAGTATGTAATTTATTAACTAGTGATTTCTTATTGTTTATCCTTTTTTTTTTTGGAATTCTGTATTACCTCTACCCTTTACATGCTTTTATTTCTCTTTAAAAAATAAAAAATAATAATTACACTACTAATTTCTCTTAGTTCATTGAAAAGAAAGGTTGTGCTTATATTGTTTGATCAGTTTTTCACGCCTGTACTCTGAAGTCTGAGCAACTACTTTGAAGATAACAATATGCAACATATTAACTGTTTGTTTTGGAATTTTGTGTCATTGTTTTCATTTTTTTCTCTTTAAAATAAAAAAATCGTTGATCAGCTCATGTTTAATTACCAAACAAATTTACATCTATTTATTGTTAAGGAAATAAAATGCCTAAGAATTAACTATTTTGATTTCAAATTTGGTGAGGACAGCTATGAACTTCATACTGTTTGATAAGCTGGTTCTTGTAATCTTTTCATTAAAATCATGGAGCAGTTATGTAAAATCCATCTTACTAATGAGATCACTGTTCAGGAAGACTAAATGAATTGCTTCAAGGGCAATAAGGGTAACAGTCATAGATCACATTTTGCTGAATTGGTTCTAAATCTGCTGAGCTTGATAGTACATCAGAACATAAAATATTTGTAATAACAGAAGGAGGGCTAGAGTGAACCTTGCCAAATTGTAATCAAATTAATATAGTCATTGCTTTGAAAATTAAATTAGGCTGAATGTGTAGCTTCCTTAAATGTTTTCCCAGCATGTGAGGCCCTGGGTTCCATTCCCAGTACCACGAAAACAAAATGAAACTTTTTAAAGTTCGATTATGGAAATGACTGATACTATAATGTTTTACCATGTTATTTGTGAAATAATTGATCCACTCCAAAATTGGCTTATTAAAACCTACTATGTGCTAGAAATTGTATTTTTAATCAAAGGTATAAACTTGAATAAATCAAGTCATCAAAGTCTTACTTGATAGTTTACTTGCAGAAAACATAATAAATCTCTATTAAAATTATATTAAGAATTTTTTGTAAATAAATGTACACAAAATACTAGAGAAGTACAAAAAGCCAGCAAGTAATTCCATTAAAAATGTAATTCAGGGCCTTGGATATAGCTCAGCAGCATAGCGCCAGCCTGGCAAGTGCAAAGTCCTGAGTTTGATTCCCAGTACAAAAAAAAAAAAAAAGTACTGTCAAATTTTAGGGCTCTTTCTTTTTTAGGAAATGGGAAGGGTGAGAAATTAAGGAAGCGGGGTCCATATGTGTCTTTTCTCCACTGTACCCCATTACCTACTAGTAGTATCTACTGCAGTGTAGGCATTTAAAAATATCAAATGAATAAACAAATAAATGACAGAAGCTGAATGAATAACAGATAACATCTTCCAGCTGCAAGTCAAGCCATGGCATGGCTAAAGACAGAGGTCAGCCTGGCCAGGTGACAGACCCAAGGCCGGCTGAGAATGCGTCCCCTGCCCCAGCTTCTCGGGATGTTTTTCTTTGCTCTTGAGCAGTGCTGTCCAGTGGAAATACAGTGCAAGCCAGGGAGATAATTTCAAGTTTCCGTAGACAGTAATTCATGCATCCATATCCTGTGCTGAATAAAATTTATACAAGTCTAAAATTACTTTTGTGCTTAATCAATACAAAAACTATGAATGAAATGTATTATTACATTCTTTTCCGTGCTAGGTGTGGAAATAGGATGGGAGTTTTGCATTGCACCATAACTAATTAGTTTATACAGTAAATTAAGCTTTACAAACACGTATGGATTACGTTTACGCTGGCACCTTTATTTGATCGCAGTATCAGAATGATTTAGGTCATTAATGACTGGTGACCTGGAATCAGAACCCAGATCACATAAAGGGGAGCGAGGATGTATCATCTCTTATCCACGCCTGGGGAGTAGATTTCTGGAACTTATTTTCTATTATATCTGTCAGCTTTAAATAACTTTCACAAAATAGAACCTGCACATATCACAATACATAAAAAAGCAAAGAAGTGCAGCAATGGTTCTGCTCTTTACCGAAAGTCTTCTTCCACCAGAACTGTGGGCAAAAATAACCATGATGCCATCAGACAGATGAGGCTGGGACCGGAAGCCCCTAATATTGCTAGAACTATAGAAAACACCTCTAAAATTAATGGGAACTTATCCCAACTCTACTTTCTATTTTGAGATATCATGTGACAATAATAAGGATGATAATAATACCATTCTAACTGGTGAGAAATTTTAAATACCATCTCCCTTGCACACATTTCCCATGTCCCTGTTTACTTGCAGAGTTCTGGTTTACCTAAGTTATCTCAGTATATTTACTAAACTCTACCGTTGGCTCTCAAAAAGAGGCTTTGTTTGGAAGCCAAATGATTTGAGCTCTGTGTTTGTCATGCACTTAAAAATGTACATTTGGGTGTTTGAATAAAATGTAGACGCACAGGAACTAGCACACAGGCTCATTTTTGAAAGGATGAGTGCGTGTTTCGGAGGACCCGGTGCGGCGTCCGAAGACCGCCCAGGGAAGAGGCGCCTCGCTGGACGCTGGCACGCGCCCAGGTCCGGGCAGCCCGCCTCGTCCTTTCCGGCAGGCCTTGCAGGCGGGGGACGTGTGCTGCCCCTCAGACTGATGCAAAGTGACAGTCTGACGGGACTGTGTGCTTCTCTCTGCTCTCTGCTCTCCCCACTCCCTTAATTGTGGGAAGAGGGGGAAATAATTGTCAGGAATTTCAGAGGCCTTTCCTGTTAAAGGGTTGTTTACTGACCGGGGACGCAGAATCCAGCCGAGGCAGGAACTTAACCAGGCCAAGAGAGTGGGCTGCAGTCCCTGAGGGCGAGTTTGCAACCCACGGACCATCCCCACTGGGCTGCCCTGCACAGCGTCACCGTGCGCTGCACGCAGAAAGCGATGCCAAGCCGAAGGCGCCCAGGGCAGAGCTCAGTGACTGGAAAGCATCCTCCTGGGAGTAAAGGGCCGTCTGGATCGTCCCTAAGGGTCTCTGGGCACTCCGAAAGTCTGCATACGAAGACAAGAAATCTTAGGTCCATGTCCTTTTCCATTGGATGCAAGCACAGTATTATTTTTTATTTAATCTGAAATAAATAAAATTAAGACACTTGGAAAAATTCACAGTGAAACCTGCGTGCTCCTAGAATGGGGGAGGCAAGGATTTTGGGGAGGACACAACCGAACCACCACTTAAAGAAGACCCTGGATTGCACAACTAATAGAAACGTGATGAGCTGTTAAATGTGATGCTCCTAGAAGACAAGAGACCTAAAGCTAGGCAGAGAGGCTATAACATACAGTAGGCCTTTGGCAGACTGTGCGTACCTCG